>VDFB02153318.1:0-48241 GCA_007258455.2 Sequoia sempervirens | reverse complement strand
AAATTTCATGCAGATTCGAGCTCTTTTTCTGCATTTTTTTCTGGTTTTCATGGCAGCTAGGGTTTCTGCGTGCTTCACCTAGGGTTTTGACCAGTCTTCTCAAGTCGAAAAATTATTTTTATTTCAGATTCCTTCTGGGTTTTCCGAGATCTCAACTAGGTCGTCGTCCATTTTTTCTAGATACCTTGTTTTCTGTGCATCGAAATTTGTGCCTCAGTTTGAAGTCGAAATTTTTTTCTGATCGCAGATTCCTTTTGGGTTTTGTGAGATCCCAACTGGGTTGTGTAAATGTAAACAAATCTAATGGTGAAAATTAAGGGTTCTAAAATATTTCCAGTCTCAGAAAACTACCAAAACTCAGACACAGATTTTCGACTTCAGAACTAAACAGAATTTCAACTTCCAGATTTAAAGATATTTAATGTGCTGAATGCAGAACATTATTCAATTTCTATGTTTGCATTTTAGAGAAAGATTCGCCATATATATGTTATGAAACCCGTCCTCTCATGAGACGTGTTCTTTTAGAGTGCGGATTAACACAGTTAACAATGCGTAAGTGTATCTCATATACACTAAACAGCGAAATCAATATAAGTTTCGATTTAGAATAATAAATGTGATTCGCAAATTTTATATTCATAGATTCGAATGATATGATTTGCAGAAATAATGATAAACACAATCAGGTGTGAAATGCGATGGTGCTTGCAGCAATCGATTTCCAGATCTGACCGACGCTATCTTTCACTAACAGGTTGTCACTAGATTTTTCAGGGTACCTCGTTTTCCGTGCCTCAAAATTCGTGGTCAAAATTTTCTGGGTATTCTTCCATCCTTCTAGGTTTTTATTTATATTTTCTAGGTTTTCAGTAAAACCTCAAAATCCGTGTTCGAATTTCTGTATTTCTGTTTTCTTTGCATTATCTTGCCTTCACCAGTTTGACCGCGAGGTACGTGATGGCATCTCTCACGAACATAATGCTCGAAAGCAGCCAGAAGTTCAACAGGAAGAATTACAACACCTGGAAGCAGCGTTTGCTGACGATCTTTGAATATCGTTGTCTCGATCAAGTTGTCTTGGGGCACTCACGTCGACCCACTGTAGCCGGAAAAGATCAGGATAAATGGGATGAACGCAACCGGGAAGCCGTCATGCTCATCAAGCTTTCCGTCACTAACGATCAACTGCCACAAGTGCCGTCAGGAAAAACAGTTGTTGAGGTATGGACAACTTTGAAGGATCTTCATGAAACGTCAAATAAGAGTCGTGCGTTTTTTCTTAAGAACATGCTTTTTTCAATAATGATGGACGAGAAGCACACTACTCTTCAAGAGCATTTGACAAAGATCAAGGAGATTCGGGACCAGCTGGAAGCCATTGGACGAAAGATGGAGGAAGAGGACATGGTCGTCATTACTCTGAAGAGTTTGCCAAAATCTTACAAGCATTTCATTGAGACGCTCAATATTACTTCAACAAACGTTGACTTGAAGTTTTCAGACTTGTGTAACAAGCTTCTACAACAGGATCGTTGGAGACAGCAGTTTGGAAGCAGTCCCAGTTCGTCCTCTACAGAACAGGCGTTCTCAACCAAATCTTCTGCTAAGAACAAAGGGAAGCCTCATCTTCTCAGCCGAAAGGCTCTGGTTCTTCTCAGGACAGCAAGAAGAAGAACGTTCAGTGCAATTATTGTCACAAATACGGTCACATTAAGGCTGAATGTCGCACTCGATTGGCTTCTGAACAAAAGAAGCAGGGAGGATCTCAACAGAAGGCACATGTCGCCGAGCACACTGAACAGAAAGAGTCTGCATTCTATGCTTTTATGGCCAAGCGAACTGCAGATCCAGTACATTCTTCTGCCTGGTATATCGATTCAGGGGCTTCACGACATTTTACACATCGTCGAGATTGGTTCACAAAGTTCGAACCCTTCTCAGATTCTATCATTTTCAGAGGAGAAGAGTACACAGTTGATGGTAAAGGAACTATCCAGATTCACTCAGGAGGAAGAAATCTACTCTTTCTCGATGTCTACTATGTTCCCGGCATGGAACATAATCTCCTCTCCGTCAGTCAGATCATGCGGCATTCTCCCCAGTTAGATGTTTTCAGTTCGTCCACTTGTAGCATCGTTGATCGGGAGACTCGTACTACAATTGCTATGGGTCTTGAGGATCACGGTCTGTACAGACTTGCTGATTCTGGTGATTCTCAAGAGCATGCTCTGGCTGCCCGAAGTACAACCATCAGCAAACTTTGGCATCAGCATTATGGGCACTTGAATGTCCACTACCTCTCTCAGTTATCTCGGGAGGGTCTTGTTGCTGGTCTACTTGAGATTCAAACTCAACATCATGGAGTTTGTGGAGCTTGTCAAGCTGGGAAGCAGCATCGGACACCGTTCTCGGATGGTGATTCTTGGCGAGCCTCCACAGTCCTTCAACTGGTTCACACTGATGTATGTGGGCCAATGAATACTCTTTCTGTTACTGGGTCCAAGTACTTTTTATTGTTTGTTGATGATTTCAGTCGCAAAATGTGGGTGTATTTTCTAAAACAAAAGTCAGATGTGTTCAGCACCTTTCAACAGTTTAAAGCCTTAGTTGAGAAAGAATCGGGTTCTCAGATTGTTACTCTAAGGTCAGATAATGGGGGGGAGTTTTGTTCAACGGACTTCTCTTCCTTTTGTGCTACACATGGCATTAAGCGCCAACTTACCACACCCTACACCCCTCAACAGAATGGTGTCGTTGAACGTAGGAATCACACCATTACCGAAATGGCTCGTTCTATGCTCGAGTACAGAAATGTACCTAAGAAATACTGGGCTGAAGCAGTCTACACTGCAGTCTACCTCTTGAATCGGTCACCTACACAGGCCGTTAAGAAGATGACTCCTGAAGAAGCCTGGTCAGGACGTAAGCCTAAGGTGGGCCATCTGAAAGTCTTCAGTTCTACTGCTCATGTATGGATTCCAAACGCTAAGCGAACCAAGTTGGACTCCAAGAGCCAGACACTTATGTTTACTAGATACAGCAACAATCACAAAGCCTACAGGTTGGTTGATGTGGAGACAGATCACCCCATATTCAGTCAGTGGATGTTGTGGATGATGAGACCATCGGGTCCCTTTGTTCCATAAGTCCTCAAGCATCAACCTACTTAAGGTTCCTAATGGTGTGAGCTCTGCCTTCCTTGGTTCCCATGAGGGTCAGAAAGCCCCGACTTCCCAAGATGAGGAGAGCTCCATCGGACCCCACTCCCACCTCACCCGCCTTTCCTCGGGGACTCACATCCGATGACCTTGTTCCGCACGGGGAGATGCCAAGTACCCTGCTTTATGTTGGCATCTCTACTGCCGGGCCTAAGTGGTGGGGCTGACAACGTGGTGATCTTCATGATGATGAACCGGCCATGTCACCGGACACGTAGCAAGAGTAAAAGCAACAAATTACGGCCAATCCGCCTTATATGGCCAACATCCACAGCATCTACGAGCCTCATACATATTCAGAGGCTAAAGGAATTCCAGAGTGGGAACAGGCTATGCAGACAGAATATCATAGTCTTCTGAAGAATCACACCTGGGTTCTTTCTGATCTTCCTCCTGGGAAGAAACCTATCAGCTGCAAATGGGTTTACAAGGTCAAGTATCATGCAGATGGTACTTTGGATAAGTACAAAGCCAGATTAGTTGCTCGGGGATTCACACAACGGGAGGGCATTGACTACGAGGAGACTTTTGCTCCTACTGCCAAGATGAGCACCATTCGTCTTCTTCTCGCTATTGCAGCCCAATTTGGTTGGACAGTTCATCAGATGGACGTCAAGAGTGCCTTCCTCAACGGGGATTTGCAGGAAGAAGTCTACATGATGCAGCCTCCTGGTTTCGCTGCTGCCAGCAACATCGGTGTAGACTTCCGTGAAAGCGCCGGCGGACTGGAAACAAGCTCCCGTAAGTATGGTATTTCAAAAGATTTCGATCAAGATTCTTTGACATCATGGTTTTCAGCGCAGCCCTTCTGACAGTAATCTGTATGTCAAACACTCTGGTGATGATATTCTATTTCTTGTTGTCTATGTTGACGATTTGATCATTACTGGTAGTTCAACACATTTGATTGCAGCAATCAAACAGGATTTGTGTCAGACTTTTGACATGACAGATTTGGGGCTTCTCCATTATTGTTTGGGTATTGAAGTTTGGCAGACCGATGGTAGCATCTTCATCTCTCAGTCAAAATATGCCAGAAGTTTGCTTGACAAATTCCGGATGCAGGATTGCAAACCTGCTTCCACACCCATGGAGAAGGGGCTGAAGTTGTCAGCCAACTCTGATTCACCTCCGGTCGATGAAACGACCTTCAGGCAACTAGTGGGCAGTCTCATCTATCTCACTGCCACTAGACCAGACATCAGTTTTGCAGTGAGCTACATCTCTCGTTTCATAACAGCTCCTAAAGTTGATCATTGGATTGCAGCGAAGCGGGTGCTGAGATATGTTAAGGGCACTTCCGACTATGGCATTCTGTATGGCAGATGCAAGGGTCCAAAGCTGATTGGTTATACAGACTCGGATTGGGCAGGTTCAATAGATGATAGAAAATCTACTTCTGGGTATGTATTCAGTTTGGGTACAGGTGCTGTAGCATGGACCAGCAAGAAGCAACAGGCAGTGGCTCCTTCCTCGACAGAAGCTGAATATCGAGGAACCGTTAAAGCAGCATGTGAGGCAGTTTGGCTTCGTAGGATGCTTTCTGACATGCACATGTCACAAGCAGGACCTTCTCCCTTGTACACTGATAATCAAGGGGTGCTCAAACTGGCCAAGAATCCAGTCTTCCATGAACGTACCAAGCATGTTGAGCTTCATTGTCACTACATTCGCCAGCTGGTAGAAGATGGATCAGTTCAGCTGCAGTATGTTCCAACAACCGATCAGACTGCAGACATTCTCACCAAGTCTCTGAGCCCAGATAAATTTGTAAAATTCAGGGGGCAACTTGGTGTTGTTGACGGATTGACCATTAAGGGAGGGTGTTAAAATAAATTATATTCTTATATTTATTTAATGGTCAATGTTATGTTTAGTCTTTTTTGTTGTTACTGTTTCTACAGTAACTTTTAGTAGGTAGATATATTTAATATCTATAGTGCTTTTTGCACTCTATAAATTGTAAGCCTTTTTCATGTTAATACAAGAAGTTTTTTACCATTTCAATTATCATCATATAAGGTGTTGTTCCAACATTTTGGAAATTTACATCAGTCATATAATGTGCTGTACCAGTCACATAATATGTTGTTCCAACATTTTGAATGGTTACATCAGTCATATAAGATGCTGTACCAGCCATTTTCCAGCTTTCATTTCAACGTAGTTGCTACTGTCATATTGATTTTTCCCATCTTGCAATTAAATGAGATCGATGTTGTTGCTGCTGTCATATTGATTTCTAATCAGATCTGTGTGTGATAAGTTATTTAAGGTTTTTGTGAAATTTTAAACTTGCCAGTTGCAATCAACATTTGTATTACAAGGTTTAATTGTTGTTCCAGTAGTGTGTGTTTTAGAAAAATCAGAAAAATGACAAAAAGGGGACATTACAAGATAAGCAACCACTACGTCAAAAACCTAGACTATAGTGAATGGTGCCCACTGTCGTTAAGGGTGAGGTTTCCATCCCACCAAAGCGTCGCACAAGTGAACCTCCTCATGGACACATGGCTGCCCAATCATGGGTGGCTCCCAGCCTTGGGTACACACCTAGCGGGAATTTGCACCACTACAGCATTTAAGTCAGAACATCACTGCCCACCATGCTCCGCAAGGCTTGACCTTGACACCTTAGCTCTGATACCAAGCTAAACAACCATGTCACCAGAAACCCAGACTATCTTGAATGGCACCCACCAGCTTTGAGGATGAGGTTTTTGCCCAACCAAAGTGCCACATAGGTAAACCCTTCACCTAGGAGGTGTAAGTTACAAATTTAACTAAATAAGAAAAAGTGTCTAGACACTAAATTAATAATATAATAGTGTAATAATATAATAATATTAATAATGATAATAATAAAATTGGTAACTGTTGGCCGTCTAGTTTAAATTTTAATAAGTAATAATAAAATAAGTGGGCCAACCTGGTCTGTCTTTCTTCCTAGGTCAACCTTTTTCTCTCTAGCATCTACAACAGGTATAAATGTCAGGAGGAACATTTGGGTATCTTGGACATGGACTAAATTTCTGTTCTTTGCCATTTGTCCGCCAAGCAGGGACGAACACCCTTGATTTGAGCATGAGGTTAGGATACGGCTCCTGCCTCACAATCATAATACCTACAGTGTTTCATCTTTGCTAATTTCTTATTGCCTATTATCTGAGCATAGAATATCCACTTACTTGCTAATATTCCACGGGTTAAGCAGCAGACTTGACCTAGTTTGAAAGGAACATAAACGATCAGGATATTCTGGATATAACAGACAGATCAAGCAGATTACTCAGACCGTTGTAGGTCCTGTTTAGCTAAAATTCCAAAGGATACAGACCTAGTTACAACCACCGGGGGTCCTAGAGGTGGTGGTTCCAGAATGGAGCAGCAGGCCAGCGAATTAGAGTTCAATATGTCTTACCAGCTAATTCATATTTTAACAATTGGGCGACCTGCCACCTCACTATTCATTCACCCAGGTTACCCTAGCATGACAAATCACTGCGATATTTGATCGGAGATAGACAAGGAGACTTATGTTCCTAAACTTCAACAAAAATAAGTCTTCTAGATTAAGGAATTTCGTTACCTAAAAACCTAAGTAGAACATTTTCTTGTTTAAGGTATGTGTTCCTCACACAAATATGCTTGAAAAATAAGAGGTTTCCAATGTAAAACGTGAGATGAAAATACAGGTCAAAATATAACAGACAAATCAGGAATTAAAAACTATTAATCTGCCATTATAACACTCATGCAAAATGCAATCACCATATACCACCATATAGGTGGTTCCTACTACCCATGTCAACATGACAAAAAAATTACCAATGTTCTTTCATTACAAGTGTAAGGATAATTATTAAGTATAGAATTAAAGTTCATTAATCATTAAAATCTCAGAGTTCCTGTCCTCTAGATTTCATCATTAAAAAATTAAATCAACCTAAAGATGCCATACAGCTTACATCCTGCACTCTAGTACCGATGCTCTTGCTTTTCATTCTCTTTAAAATTCTTTGCATACCTGTAAAACATAATTGACATACATATTCAGAAAGATACAAACAATTGGAATTTGATAAATAACATAATATACAAAAATAATCAGAGAAAATAAACAATAAACTATCTTCAAGCATACATCGCAGTATATTGACAAGAAAGTCCAATCAGAAACTATCTTAAAAATTTAAGAAAGTCTACGGACTTCTACAAGACTAATTAAATTACAAAATAATCAGAGAAAATAAACAAAAAACTATCTTCAAACATACAATCATAAAATATAGACAAGAGACTATCTGAAACTATCCTAAAACTTCAAAAAAATCTATAGATTTATGATAGACTAATTAACTACTTCCGTAGTCTAAGACTTTTTAAAGTGCATAATATACCAATGGACGACCATGCTCAGAGATTTTGGATGGATCTGGAAGTAGAGGCGATGGCATTGTCAATAGATTTTTCACGTATGGATGGATCTTGATGATTGGGATGTCTAGCACTTAGAAGCCTCACTTGGTTGGTAATGTCTACATATACCCTCATTTGCAAGGTTTCTTCATTGATGTGTTTGAAACTAAAAACAGAGATTTGGTCCTTATGAACCACCTACGGTTTTGGGCCTTTGGGATAACGAAGCTCTTATTTTGAAACTGTGATATCCAATCTTCAACACTTTGATAGAGTCATCAATGTGATACCAGTGGGGCTTAGGCTTCCAACTTCCCTCTACAGTCTGGATTGATTCATGCTGAGAAGCTATTGGAAACTCTCTAGGAAGTTTCATTTTGTTTGCTCCAGAGACTTTGCCTTTCTCCCACCCAATCTTCACTCGTATTGTGGTAGAGATGGATTCTTCTAATGGCCTACCAACCGAGATAGAGCTCAACATCAAAGAAAGAATATAAAAACAAATGCAGGTTGTGAAAGAATTGCCTTTTGTTGTCAGAGGTACTTCAGGACTATACATTTCTTGAATGATTGTCCTAATCTAAAGCAATGATCAACAGGTCAATCTTCTTACTGTAAGGATATAGAACCTTGTCATTTGTCCTTGCAAGGTTCTTTGTTGGAGTTGTCTCTTCAGCCCTTTCTAGCTCCAATTGTAGAGTCTCCTCCAGTTTCAACTTTTGACAGTCAAGCTTCACTGAAAGTCACCCCTTCTATAGACTCTACCCTTTCTTTGATTGCTACACCCACCAGGCCTTTGGTGATGGTTGCTTGTATGATGTCAGAGGTTGTTGTGCCCCTTATGTTGGATGTTGCACTATGGCTTCCTTTGGTGATTCCTATGGATGCTGAGTTCTTGGCTCCCCTTGCAATAGCCAAAGAAGTTCCTTCAGTAGTTATTGAGGTTTCTTCAACTACTGTTTCAGGATTAATTTGAAGAGATCCTTTCCCAAATGTGTGATGTCTTAAACACATTACTTCAATTTTGGATTCAAACTGATGTCAATAATGCACAACCACAACGTCACTCAAACAAAAAATTACTTATAACATATATACACATCAAAGTTGATAGATGCATTCATTCAAAAAGCACCATACAAAAAGAGTTGGAGGATTGTGACCCATCATTCTCAACAATATATCATAACTAACTTCCCCTAACCCCCTGGCCAGGAAAAAAGTTCCTTGTCTTGGTTGTTCGTGATCCATGTAGGCAAGTTTCACTAAAAATGAACTCATTTTAAACAATTTAGTTTCTACATGAGAAGCATTAAATTGGTAAATCTCAAAGAATAATGTCAAATTGCACCATGATGTAAATTAAATTCAATAATGCACAAATGAAAACATTACCTCATTTTTTGTGCCAGTAAGAGAAATTTACATATAAAATGGGCCTCCTAAAAATATCATCATAAAATAATTAACTAACAAAAATCAATTAAAAGATGACATCATCTGTAATGGTGACATCATCTAAAATAAAAAATATAAGCATTTATTTTATGATATTAATTTTACTAAAATCTAATGATCAATCTAACTGACTAAGGTTAATATAACCCACATGCCTTACTTCATCTCAATCATCTTTCTAAAAAATAAAGTTTTTTTTAGATTTATCAATCATTAAGCTATATTATAGAAATATTTGTCTTTTTCTCATGGAAGAGTTTTTGTTTTGGAGAAAGAAATTGTTCAAATGATTTGTTTTTATGGACATAGTTTTGAAAAATTCTTTACAATTTAATATAGTTTAAGGTAATTATTTACATGCCATTAGGTTAAAAGTTAAAATTAAATCAATTAAGTTAATAATATTAATGATGCAACATTTTTGTCTTTAAACCTTTAATTTTGTAAGCACTTATAAAACAGTAAATCTAAATTTATAAATTATAAATCAAGGTATAATGTCCTAATTGTTCCAATTTGGCAAGGTTTGTCTAATGTCCAGTCCAATTAACAGTTTCAACTAGTCCTTGTAAATTATTGTTAAATTAGTTGGACATAGCCTTATGTAACTTTAATTTGCACTTTTACATGCAGTCAAGAGCATCCCAACTTCTAACCAATCATATTGAATCCCCAATTCTTCACTAAATGTTAGTTTTTAATCTATAGCTGTATAAAATAAAATACTCACTCAAAAATAGCTTGAGATGGTGTGACTTTATGGGATACTGGAGCAAGAAACTAAAGAAGCTCTTGTCATGCTCCCAACTTAAGGTAAACGCAGCCATATCCACACAACGACTAAGCAGAAGGAAAGTCATGTTAAAATGGTCGATACATTAATATAATGACTCAGGCAATGGAAATTAAACAAATGACAGCGAATAGGATATAAAGGAAGGCTGGCTGCTTGAAAAGAACCACCCACTTCATACAAAGATGCCCCCTTTGAAGTGCATCCCACTTCAGGAAGCCGCCTCCTTGAAGTGAATAAAATAAATTAAATTAAATCCAAGGCCGACCTCATCCAACAGCCCTCTCTTCAGGAAGCCGCCTCCTTGAAGTGAATAAAATAAATTAAATTAAATCCAAGGCCGACCTCATCCAACAGCCCTCTCTTGGGATAAGACATCCCTCTTGGGAGAAATTGCATCTATTAGAAAGATTGTAAAGGGAGAATCGAAGTGTGGAGAAGAGGAGGAAGGAGCATTGGAGAAGAATATATATACTCAGTTTCATATCTGTGGACTATAGCAGACCAAACAGAAATAAGTTATCGGTACCCCAAAATTATTGCATCTGCATACTGTGGCTATAACAGTAACATAGTTTCATTGATATTGTGGTATGCTATTTAATGTATATGTTCTGAATATGTTGATTCCATGTATTTCATATAGAACTTAATAAGAACTGCTATTCATATTAAGTTATCAATCTAGCCATGAATTATTAATGCCTCTATAATCGATCATGGGAAGAAGAGACGGAAATACAGGGGGAATGTAATGTCCCCTCCAAAGTGAGACATCCATATTCAGTAGATTAGCCTATCATTATGACCCTCGTAGGCTAATGAAAAGGATTAGGGGGTCTTCTGAGGATGGTATCACTCCAATGTTCAGTGTGGATCAACTTTGGCTTTCATTCAAGGCTTCCAGGACTCAGTTGGCTCAACTTACTATTTATAGTAGGTCGGACAGGGACAGAATGGGATCCTTACTATTTTTAGTAAGGCATGTGATTGGATGGAGAATTATCAGATGAATCCCCAGTTCTGATGGCATGTTGAGAAATGATGAATTTAAGAAGTTATTAATGTTATTTGGCTCAAATAACATTAATTAATTAAAAGGTTATATTTTAATGTTATAACTTGAGGGTCAAAACGTCATTAAAAGGGGGCCAAATAAATGAATTAATTTTTAGCATCAACTCCTAAGTTGAAGGAAATATTAAAAGATGCAAATAAATGAAATTTTAATATTATTAAATTGCCTTTTTGGAGAAACTCGAATTTCTCATTAAGGTCTATATATTTTATTTGGGAGTTATTTTGAAGGATTGGATTATGATTGTTGTTGATGAAGTTCTGTCTGAGAGTAGAGGCCAAGGGTTTTCAATCTTTGTGCCATTGGAGAACGATACTTCTTAAGTGTTTGCAGCCATTTGAAAAAGTGCAATATCTGTTGAATTTGGTATTCTGGAGGGCATCATTCAGATGTTCTATTGAGCAGATCGGAGAGCCCAAGGGTTTTGATTTTGTGTCAGAGATTCTCAAGTTTGAAAGTAGGTGATTGCAGATTGCTTTATTATAATAAAGATCAGATTTAAGAGAGAAGTACAGCTGCGTATTTCTCAGCTTTTTATTGCAGCAGGGGTCAGCCTCATGAAGAGGGGCGATTTTGGTTCTTGAAGCTTCAAAAAAAAAAAAAAAATCACAAAAGGGGGCGCCCAGGCATAGGGATTGCAGCCATACATTCGGTGATAAAAAAGGCAGCCATTTGAAGGAGATCTGAACCTGTTTATGATTTGTTTTTTTGGCTGGAAGTGAAGAACAGCAGTTGCATGTCATTTATTTATTTCAGGTATGCTTGTATTTGCCTTGCTCTGTTGAATATTGATCAAATAAACATATATTGGAGGATCTATTATCATAGTTGTCTACATTTCTTTATGTTATGCATTTCTATTTCTTCATATAAGCATTGCAAAAACAACAAAAAAACAGAAAACCTTTACAAATCAGCAAACACACAAAACAAAAAAATCGGCATTGAAAACAAGGGCACGAAGTGTCACTACAGGGAATAGCCATTACAAGATTTCTAAGTAGACAACCCCTAATGGATGCCCGTGTGTCTACCATTAGTGGGCCAAGGGGGGTCGCCTATCCGCCCTTGGGCTTAGAAGGGGAGAGATTCCATGCTAAGTAGACTGCCCCTAATGGATGCCCATATATCTGCTATTAGGTAGGCAGAATACCCAAGTCATCTTCCATCAAAGGACATGTTGAGTACTAATGAAGGCTTTTGAGGACCCCACATCAATGAAGGCAGGGTAGCTTCAAGCAAATGCAGACCGTGGAAAAGGAGAAACTAGTCTCATAGAAGAGACAGCTGCTGAAGAAAATCATTCTGTAGCAGCCTTCAAGCTGTTCCAGATAGTAACATGGAATGTTTGTTACAGCAGTAAACAGATGATACAGAGGGCTATCACAATAGTTTCACACATGCTGCAGAAAATAGATCATATCAATTACGCACTCACTGCAGAGACTCCTTGCAGCAGTTACACAGGTGCTGCAGAAGACAATTTGTGTAAACAGGATTCTGTAAACAGTTGCTATAGCATGGCACTCACAGGTTCAAGAGCATTGCTGGTCAACACTTTTGCACTCATTTGTTGTCACCAGCAGCGATCATGATTATTTGAATCAAATGAATTCAGGATCAGTTTCATCCTATCCATAGAAAATTAGAATGTATTTATATTGTGCTCTTTATCAGCATTCAAAATTTGGTGTCTATAACATAATCCTTTTTATATCTTTTCCTCGATTTTTACTTTTAAGAGAATATAATATTCTTAATTAATATGATTCATTTATTTCATCAACTCGTTTACATAGAGCAGATATAGAGAGATGATGAAAAAACTTATTGAAATGTTTTCTTACGAAGGAAAGAAAAAATAGTTTGGTGTTTGATCCAACTAAGGTACGATTGCTAATATGAGAAGCATAGGGTCAACCAAAAGTTGAAGAGATAAGAAATGGAGTGGTGGTAAAGCAATTTTTAAAATTGGTTTTTCAATAATGGAAAAGGCCAAGGGAGTTCATCGAGGCAAAAACAAGGAGAAGAGTGGAAGGCTCTTAAAAATAAAAGAGCAGATAGAAGTGGAGCTGTTGGAGCAATTAGAGGCTGTCATCAAGGAGCTCTATGGGGTAAAGAATGGCTGTACTAAAATCTGCCTGTATGAGTTTCCATAGAAGTTTCCATAGTTATACATAATATGATCTGTAGAAAGCAATGTTTGTTCTGTAGAAGCAATATTCCAATATAGATTGTTTAATTAGAAAATCAGTTATTATTCAATGAAATCTTTGTTGAATTTGGGTCCACCACACTGTGGGAACCTTGGACAAGTCTTCAAGGATCACTGTCATTAATTTGACCACCTATCCTTGTCTGCATCAAATTGGTTACTAACAGAGCCCCTATTTTTAATACCATACAGTTCTTGGGCAAAGTCTCCATATTATGGTCATGAAGCTCAATAAACTTGCTATTTGAACAATTGTGAATTCATTTTTATGGTTATTATAAAATATTTTGCTATGACCTAGCCAAATTATGACTTAGTAACATTTAAATAGTCCTATTTATATAGTCAAGTTGGCCTAGGTGATATAATTAGGCATCCAAGTCGACCTAGGTGATATCCAAGGCATTAAGTAAGGGGTATATAGAGGAGGTAGTGTGTGTTATTTGATTATCATATTGCAAATTGTGTTCTTATTGGAGATATTTGGAAGGTTGTCACCCTTGAAATGGCTTATTATTCTCAAGTATTAACAAGTACTTGCAGCATATTTTCTATTATATACTTCTCTGGTGCAAGTTATTTCATTACAAGTGGTATCAAAACCTGATCTTGGCACTCGGAGGGCAAGAATCCTCTGGTTAGGTGTGTGTATTTACTAAGTACCTGGATATGGTGCTGGAACTTGGATCCCTTCCAGAAAGGGCAAGTTTCAAACTTTTGTTTGAAGAAGATATTCTACTGCCCCAATGAACAGACATTAAAGCTTGTAAAAGCTATGCTTGGCGCAGAAACTGTGGCAGATACTGGTATCGTTGAGATGATGATGCAACCCAGATGGAGGCTTCTTCACAATCTTATCTCCAGTAAGTGCAACGGGAAAGGTTTCGGTAGATGATTTCAACACCTTAAGCAGTGACATGAGCATATTAATGGACCTATTTCAAGATATTCAGTCAGTTATCAAGCATATGGTGATTTCTTACCATAATGGTCATCTCGAGGTGACTAGTGGCTATCAGCATTTGCTAATGATATTTTGTCCAGATCAGTAAACAGGGCTGACCTCATTGATGGCATCTTGCTATGTGGTTTGGAGGTATACTCTTCTTCTTCTGTAAAAGCTTATGTAGTTCTGGTCTCAGGTGAAGGTTATCCAACAGACCAGGTAAGTGTTGGTATACTGTTCCTGGTGGCACTGGGATATTTAGATGGGAGGTATCTGATTTATTGATGATGTTTCGAAATGTTTGTCTTGGAAGCTTCTGTTTTTGTACATGTTTTATCAGCCTGTTGTTTATGGCTGCCTCTAGGCTTTCAACTTTTAAGTGTTCATTTTTCTGGGCCTATATATGCTGTCTGGTATTTTCTTAGGCACCATATTCTTGTTGTAGGTATGGCTTTCTAATCTTTTAGCCTGGTTTTTTGGGCTTGCATGGGCTTGCACAAGAGTTTCAATTTAGGTATAGCTGTAATCGGCTTTTCGTATTGGGATATGGCCCCATAACAGAAATCCAATATTATAATCAAATAAAATATATATAAAATATGTATAGATCTAGAAACAAAAATCTGCCAAATCTCATTAAACAAGCATCCATTTCATTATGGAACATTCATCAATGACAACTAGTAATCAAAACATTGTTCCCTTACAATTTTACTTTTTATAAATTCAAGATGCCATGCATGAATTTCTATGGAACCATATGAATTTTTGTCTCGATCTTGCATTCCCTTTCAAATCTCATTTACATTTGCAATTGAAAAGTTGCATAAAAAAATTCTGAGCCCTAACCTTAAAACCCTAAATAATTCAGCCAACTCTCATACAAAAAGTTCCACACCCTAAAGAATCTAAGCCAATCCACATAAACAATTTCAGAACCCTAACCTTGAAACCCTAATAGCTGCACGTATCCGATTGTGTTTACCTAAAAGCTAATTAATCAGATCTGTAAACGGAAATAAAGAAGAAAGAGGGGGGTAAAAAGCGTACTGCACGGTGCCGACAATAGGGCCAAGTAAGCAGAGGGCATTGAGCCAATTATCAGTAATTTTCTTCTCTATTTTGTGGGGTAAATCACGCCAAAGGCCGGACATGACCTTTTGCTCGAAGGGAGACAGAGAGTAAATCACCGCCTTCATGCGCATTCCTGGACCTTTCGCCATTTTCGTACCGTCAAATCCACTGCTACAATTCTCCCCGATGATAAAATACTACCAGAAGTTTTTCTATTTAACAGCCATCGGATATCGAGAACCTATAGACGTTAAGGTGTTTCGATTCCATTTAAATTGATTTTCAAATCCGAAATGAGTTCTCATTAGCGTCCATTAAATTTGACCGTCGCCGATGCCAATTACCATCTCTTTTTTTTTGGTTTTTTTAAAATTGCGATTGATTTTGTTTTATTTGAACATAAATTTTAGAATAATTAATGTAGATAGAAAATTATATATATCTAAGATATTTCTTGTGGGTTTCTATGAGTTATTTGATCTCGAGTGTTTTTTTCATAACTTTTCATATATATACTCATATATTAAATATTTTTGGGATCCCTAAAATCTCGAGTTTAATTGGTTTGTGGTTTGTTTCTAGTATTTTCTCTATTTATAAGATTTTCATGTCCATCTTCGCTTGTTAAGTGTAGTTCACCTCCATTTTTTTGCATAGGTCATGTTCACCTCAATTTCCTCAAAAAAGTGGGCTTCCAAGTATAATATCAAATGTGTCGTACAAACACATCATTCTCCACCTCATCAACATATTTTGGGCTCATACCAAACTAATTTTCTCTTCATTTTTTGTGATTTGAATCTCAAAACCCTTTCACCCAATACAATTGATATGGGTGAGGATGATTATATATTTCAAACCAAGTTTCTTAACTACATCAAGTGAAACCAAATTATATTGACAATGAAGATCTAAAAATGCACTTACCCTTGTTTTCCTATTTCAATATATGTAGTATGCCAAGCACATGCTTCATCTAGGTCCTTTGGATTTGCAATGATGACTCTTCTCCTAACATTAAAGTGTAACCCACCAAGATATTTAATGGGGGTATTCCCCTCCAAGACTACGAAACATGGTTAGTCTACAAAATTCAATTGTGTAGTCTTACACACTTTGCTCAATACCTTGTCCATAGTACAATCAATTAGTCTTTTTTGGTCAATTTCATGTCCAAGTACATAGAAGTTTTTATACAACAAAATTTTGAAACCTACCAAAATAGACACTACTAACTTCTTTTTCTTCTCTAAAGAAGCATGTGGTCATGACCTGAAGGATATCATATATGCACAGTCACATTAAACATTGAAATATGCCTCCACTTGTTTTAACCAAGAATCTTATACTTTTGCATCAAATTTCCCTTCAAAAGTTTTGATTTCTATTTTAGTTTCAACTTTGAATGCAATAATTTCAAATTTTACCTTGTTCCTCCTAAATTATTTTTGTACTAAAATATCTCCTTGTCGCCTTTACTGTTTTCTTCATTGCACCCAATACCAAATTTCTTGAATAGAGAACACACCAATATACTCGTGGATGATTTTTCTTTAGTAATTTGGACTTGGTTTTAAATCATGTGATCTTGTTGTTGATTTATCCATTGTTGGTTCTTCATGGTCCATTTCATGTGGCTCTCTAAGGTGGTCACTAATTCATCCAAACCCCTTTATATCCTTGTTTCTTTATTCCACTTGCATGTTTCAAATTATAAGGAAGCAAATTTGTATCCTTTGAAGACCTTATCACTATCATACAGTTAATATCACTCAATTCCCTTAGAAATAACACCCTTTAATATCAAAATGATTTCTAGAACCTTTATCTATGTTGCTTGTGTGCAACTACCAATCAACACAATTTGATCTAACCAATAAATACTTATTTTGTCAGTGCTTAACAACCATCTCTAGCCTTAAAATGTTGTAAGCATTAAAAATATTGTATGGTCTTGAAATGTGGATTTATGTGTTTAAACATAAACAATGTATATGTTTCATAGATCTGATAGAACCCTTACTCTACACAATCATGGTCAACATCAATATAATTTTATGCACTCTTTGATTTGATATAAGAATTTTTAAGAATCTTCTTTGTTAGGTGGAGTAGATATTTTAGGTTACTACCTATTGGCTCTAAATAATTTTCATAGATGATTTAAACAAACAAACCAAAAGATTGGAACCTAAACAACACGGGCAATCTAAAGAAATTTATTTTTATAAAATACTACATATAATTGATTGATATTAATTTAAGCACCTTTTTGGTCTTAGATTGTACAAATAGAGGTTGCTCAATCTTCTCCCATGACTTGAGAGTGTGCAGTCTTCATTTCTATATCATCAAGTAGCCTGCTCCTCAGCATGTTATTGCTCATGAAATTAAGGGCTATACTTCTCATGTGCTTACCTCCATGACTACTTTTCAACCCCAACAAAAAACAACCATAGTACCAGTGCCTTCATTTAATAGAAAAAAACACAACTATTTTAGAATGAAATTGTTACACCCCAATTGTGTAATTACTATTTACTATTTCTACATAGGGTAAATATGAATGTAAAGTGAATTCTGGAGATGAATAAATTGTGCTTGTACCTTGTTATCATATGATGTTATCTCATGGAAAATTACTACATTTATGTGAATGGATGGTTATTGAATTATTATTCTAACTTTAGAGATGTTTTATGTATACTATATGTGTTGTGAACAATTGACTATCATGTGCATATGTTAGTGGATGTAGGTATATGTTCCATTCCTCTAGGTGGAGGGGACGTATCACTCGGGAGAAGATCTTGGTTGGGTAACCGGTAATGTAAACTATCTGAGCATACACACACCACATTAGAATGATTGAGTTAAGTCAGTTTGTGGGAAGTTGGTAAGTCATCCTTAGTCGATATGTTTGCATTGATAGTCTTATTTACTACTTCATGCATTATTGGGTGATGTTTATCTTATTGATAATCTTTCTTGTACTATTACAATTATATTGATAAGTAGGCGTGCATGGAGTAAGTGTGTATATATGCACATACATGACAATGGGATCTAATGACATGTATATGTACATGTATAGATGTATTGCATGTAAATACTTATCAATATGATGGTAATTATGAATGGCTATATGTGAATCAAATGTGAACATATATATATATATATGTGTGTGTGTGTGTGTGTGTGTGTACACATATCCATATATGTGTATCGATACATGTGTACATTGGCGGATGGACATGCTCATACGGATGCATCGATATAGATATACCTACATATACGTGTACATAGAAGCATATACTTTTATACATATGTATATATGCATACATTCGATATATTGTGATTATATGCAAATACTATCTTGAATGTATTCATTTATAATTATATATCGAATGTATACTTGTCTAAATATTGTATAAATATTTACATTGATAATTTATGATATATATATGTAAATATATATCAACCTATGTATATATATATATACATATACATATATATATATATATGTAAATATATATTAATGTATGTATATATATATTTAAACATATTATATATATTATTAAATATTGACTATCATTTACTTTAATAGAAGCCGATTTATAAAGGCTAATTATAGTCGATAATGACTATGATCTTGGAGGTTGATTATAGTCTATAATGACTATGATTTTGGAAGCCAAATGAAAGTTGCTTATGACTATTTTGTGAAGTCAGGACTCACTCACAATGTCACTAATACATTTTGAGTTGTCTTACATCGATACAAGCATGGACTTGGTTGACGCCTTTGATAGAGATTAACTTTGACTTTGTAAATATTTTTTCCATGTTCAATATATTTGTCAATGACTTTGTCCAACATATTTAATGTCTTAGCCGACTCATTACCAAGCCCAGTCGATGACTGCTTGCTATTGCGAATTAGAAGTTGACTATTTCTGATGGAAAAGAAACCACGCCAACAAGTGAGGAGTGTGGATGAATTTGGCCCCACCTCTAGAAACCCAATTGTTGTAGATGTCTTTTGCTTAAGTTAATTCAAATTGAGCATATGCAAATTTGAATGAGTCTTTGTTTGTTGGCAATTTTGTAAGTTGATCTGTTGAAGTTCTTGCTGAGTATAAGCTTGTTTGATCACCACCTTTTTGCTGAGTTTCATGTGTTGATTTGCATGGAGTTTGTTGTCCATTATTGTGCCTAATCTATAGGCTAAGAAGTTACCAAGTTGCTCTATAAATAGCAAAGCCATTTCATTCAAAGGGACACATCATTTGCATTCATCTTGCAAGTTTCTATACTGCATTATTTCCACTTAGTTTTATTTGTGTGAGAGAGAGAGAGTACTCTATTTTATTTGAAAGAGAGTTGTTGCTTGAGAGAATTAAACTATCAAGTTAAGGGTTAGAATTCATTGTGGCATTCTAGAGAAGTTGTTGACAAGCTTGTTGTTGTTGGAAAGGGTTGCATTGGTGTCATTTAATTAGATAAGCAATAACAAGCATGAGGATATTCTTCTTTGCTATTTTATTTATGAATGAAGTGTTCTCCATGTTTGCTTGAAGTGTCTTTTCCAATATTTTCATTTAAAGAAATTGGAATGTCTTTGAAAAGAGAATTGAATCTTTTAAGTTGTTTTTATGTTGTGCTTTTGAATACTCCATAATAGGAGATGGGTGTTTATCTTAGCTATTGGATACTAGTCATGATTGAACATAAGTGGCACATGTGATACACTTAGCTAAGTTATTGATTTAACTAGACTAGCTTGTGTTTACTCCTAGGATGGTTTGTCCAGTATGGGAGGGAGCTTGTGAACTTACTTGTTTAGTAGGTTATTCCAAGTAGATTAAAATGGTGATAGGTTATCTCTAGGGTGATAGATTATCCATTGAAGGAAATACCTATGCATAGTTTAAGAAGGCCCTAAGTCAAATCGGCCTTGAGTAGTGTACGTGATAGATGACCCTCGGTAGAAATACTGAATGAAATACTTTGGCCAAAGTAGTGTGATGACCTTTGGCTCTACTGTCAGTTCACCATGATCTAGTATTACATGCTAGTTCGAGATTGTGGGAGTACAAAGTTCTAGTTATGTAGGACACAACACTATGCTCAGTTGGTTGTCATTATCGGTTACTCTACCAATCTCTTCATCAAAGCGAAGGGCCATCTATCAAATGATAGATGTGTGGGGGACTACATTAAGAGTTTGTGGCTGGCGAAAAAGCGCCTGAGTGATGCTTCTCCTCCACAACAAGCGGCAGAAGAACCAAGATTTGAAAGGAAGGATCTTGGACCATCTTATAGCTATTTGTTCTAAATCTCATTGAGCTATGTATGTAAATGTATGCATTCTTGTATTGATGTAACTTATGAATTGTTGAAATGAAAAGGAATCATTATTGTATTATGCTATGCATCTTTGTTCGTATATTCTCAATAAAGAAAAGAAAAATTTTATTGCAATGGCTTGTTACATAGTTTATTTACTCACAAGGTGAAAAACTAGAAATTTTTACTTCAATGAGGGTTGGTATGTTACATAAATAAAACACACAAAAAGTGATCTATATGTGTAGAGATTTCAAAAAAAATGCACTAAAACCATGGCAAGTAACTTACCTTAAGATTATGCATAATTTGTGTCTTGTTGTCCATGATGCTGATAAAAAAATGGACAAAGTTTATAGGAAAATTATATGAGCTTGATGTTTTGTACAAAGTGGATTGGTGCAAGTATTTTCCTTCCCAGTATCACTTAAATATTTAGAGCTAGTGTTAGCATATGTTGAGAACTATAATGTAGGCCAAGAGAAGGTGTTTGGACCCACTCACTAGATAATTGTGGGCATTTCCCCAAGGCCATAGAGAATCCAATTGGTCTACCCATTTATGCCAAATATGATGAAGAAAACATGAAGGAAAATTTCAACTGTTATGAGAAAAATAACATAGAATTTGTCAAATGCATAAATGATAATTGGTTAATCACAAGGAAGATGACCAAAATCGTTTCTAGGATTGAATTTTAGGGAGGAAATATATGACTTGTTGACCTTACTAAATAGGATTGAAGTAAATCCAAATGTAAAGAGATTTTATCCTTGGATGTATTCATTTATAATATCCATCCTAAATGGGAAGAAGGTAGACTATGTCAGAATAATGAATGATGATTTACATATCTAGCTAACAAAGGTATAAGAAATAAAGAAATTCTATATAACCTATTTGGTGCTTTTTTGGTCAAAAGGTCTATTTTCCCAGGGTTAACCAAGGTAGGAAGGACAACTTTGGGATAAACTAAGGTTTACGATCATTACCCACAACTATAATTGAATGAAATATCTAAAAATTATATTAAGGTAAATGGTGCATATGCATACTACATCATCAAATGCCTTAAAAATGATCATAACAAAATATTGTTAATATAATTTGTTGAAACAATAGTAGAATGAGAAAGTTGGTTCATCTAGCTCCAAAAATTTACATATATCATAGATGAAGGTTTCCACATGGCTCCATAGCTACATAGAAACTCCTAGAATACCTAATTATAAGTTAATATTGTTAGAAATGTATAGACATCTACTGGGAGTGCAAAAAATGCTAGTTGGTATACATGGGAAATAATTTATTTTCCAAGTTTAGCTGGAGTATATATATATATTCTCTTCCTACAATCGTTCCAAAATAAACAAGAAAGAGATAGAATTGATCACTATGGATTTAGATGAAGTTAGGGAAAAGTATGATTCAACAAGAAAGATGGGACTTGTGATTAGCACGTTTTATATACATGAGTCTAACCATAGGGACCATTGGGAAGATTGTATGGAGAAACATTAAGTGAGAATCAAGGAATACTTTGATATGACCATATCCTATGTCAAGAGATTTAATGTAGATAGCATGTTGGCCTAAGAATTTAGTGGAAGAAGGGAAGGTTCTTTACCCTTCATAAAATAAATTAAAATATTCAATCAACAAATAGATATCACTAATTGGTCGACTATTGAAGATCCCTCCATCCAAGTAAGAACACAAAGGGTAGTAAATAAAATCAAATCAATGACTAAAAAATCATGACCAAATTCTAAAAGTAACACCTCCTAATAAAAGAGAATCATTTAATGAAAAATCCTCTAAAAAGGTAGAAACCCTGAAGATGGAAGTAAAGAAGAAATGAGATAAGGAGGAGCCCTCTAAATTTTATACCAAGAAACCCCTAAGAAGAGAAAGCGGCCATATTTTTCTCATATTGTCCACAAAGATAAGAAAGAACAAGAAGATGCTAAAAAGTATTGGAATTTAATGAGGAAAAAGATTGAAATCAAGTCACCTAAGTCTCATAAATAAAAAATCATTGCTTCCATCGTTGTTGTGATAACAATTACATCTACTAGGTGAACTCATTTTCCCCCTCTATCTTTAATCAAACAATAGCATCATTTATTGTTCTTTATCTTCTCACCACATACACCTAGATAGAACAAAAAATAGTTAAAAAATAGTAAGAAGAAAAGAAAGACAATATTGAGGTTGTTGAAAAAGAAAGAGTAGAGGACATGGTAGAAGGGAAAAAAGAGATGAAAGATAACACTGATGTCATTGTAATAGAATAAAATATTAAAGAACAAGTTGACGCTAAGGTAGAAGAATAAAAAAGGAAGAAGAGGAAAATATTGAGGAGGTTATCATCAAAGATGTTTCTTCTCGTCATGAATAAAATATCATTTTATTAAGAAAACCAAGACAAAGAATCCTCCACCAAGATCTCCTCCTTCACAAGGATTAATGCATTATGCATAACTTCTCCTCTAGCTACAATTTCAAGTCCTTGTAATGTCCCCTTTGTAGGTGAAAGCACCAATCAAGAACCCTTAGTCTATTTTAGTTTGCATAAGCTAATCGGGAGTTAAAAAATAATAATTAATTAATTAAATTAAGTTGTCTAAGTTCAGGCAACTTCTATTTAATTAATTTATTTATTTTTATAAAGTGAACAATTAAATTTAAAAGTGATTTTATGGGGACCCAAAATATAAAGTTTAAATTAAAAAGTCACTAAGGCGAGAAAATGAATAAATTTTTATTATTTTGGGAAAATAAGTGTATAAAGGAAGGATTTAGAAAGGAGAAATGTATAATTTCTATTTTTTTTCATTTTTAAAACTTAGTTTGGAGAGAAATCAATTGTTCATCTTTTTCCCTAGGACAAAAACTCGAAAATAAAATTGGTTTCGAGGATGAAAACCCTCCCAGCCAACCTATAGGTGGATTAATACATGATTTACAATTGCACTTGAATTAGTGATTACATACATTATCAAAAGGATTTTATGAATCCAATAGATAATATATCATAGTTATTATTCAAGTATTTTAATTTGCTAACTTATTAGCGGTTAAAAAATAATAATAATTTTATAGGTAGTGTTTATTAAAATAAAATGAGGATTTTATGAAGGTTTTATGAGCCTAAAAATAGGTTGTAACACTTTAATATTAGTCTCCCCTCTTTTCTCCTACATTGGAAGTTGTAAAATTATGATGTGGCATAGGAATGTAACAAGGGTGTATCATAGACTTTGGGGTAGCAAGTAGGTTAAAAAGAAAAATTTGAGGATTCCTAATACAACTAGGACTTTGCAAACTATCTTCCAAAATTTCTTTTTTTTGTATTTAAGATATAAAAATGTTATCGTGGACTTTTGGTAGCATATAAGTGAAAAGGTGAAATTTGGAGGTCTCTTAATGCAGTTAGAATTGTATGTATCTTGGTTGTTGATGAGAAATAAATAGGCTCTAATAACAATTGCTGGGAAACTCAATCTATCCAAATATGACTTCAATGGATGGGATTCAAGGCTTGGAAAATATAAAACTTATATGTAAATATAAAAATTAAGTTTCCTTAATATGGAATTACCATGATTAGATATGTTTTTTTTATGATGTCAAAAATCAATGAACTTAACATTCTTATAAACACTACCTTATGTGAACTTATAACAACAATATATAAAGAATAACATCACCATAACATAGTAGTGTAGACATCCAAATTTGACCACTTCCATATGGTCAAAGTCGTCTCCTTATTCATCCCTTTACTCATCTACTTCATCCTCTTTGTCGGTATTAATTAAATCATTCATTTAATTAATATTTCATGTCCTACATAAGGTTCCTAAAGTATTTAATTTAATAATTAAATAATTTTACCTTCTTTCCTCTCTAAATTAAATAAATATACCACTTTATTTAATTTAGTCATGTGACCTCTTGGAATTTAAATTAATTTTTAATTATTCACTTTCTCTCTCCTAGTCATAATCTCCATAACCCTTTCCTAATCTGGATTAATTTAATTTATCCATGATTAAAGATGTGCACCACTTAATCAAAATTAATGTCACATCCTACTACATTTGCCACTTGTCTCTAATCCTTCATTAAATATCCTAATCATATGTTTGCACAACCTTAATCAAAGTCATTAGCCACATTTAGCATGCCTTTTTGGTCAACCTTTTCATTTATCTTTCTTGGCATTGACCTTCTTTCCCATGTGAATTTAAAATTCACATTTATTTCTCCTAGAATCTCTTTTTTCCCATGCATCTTCTAAAATTATTTGACTTGTCACATCAAGTCACATGTGAACAAAGACTTCCATTTTTAGAACCTTGTCTTGTCTATGATATTTTTGCAAGCACGTGAATTTTTAATTCACATTTATTTCTCCAACTACTTTCTCAATCCCCATGGATATTTTTGAGGAATTCTAAAATTCTTCAAAAGTCACTTTCATTCCCACTTGGGGGCAAGAAGTTCCTTTTTGAGGAAATATTTTCATTTCCCAAGGTACTTGCAAAGTACTTGTCCTTCTTCCACCTAATGTACCCTCTTTCCACCTCATTTACACATCATCATTTTCAAATCACTTCACATTACACATGTCAAAATGTGAGGACTTGTAAGTCTTCAACTCACCATAGCCCTACATCTTGGTCTTGTTGGTTTAATCTCAACCATCAATTTCTATAGAGAATTCAAAATTCTCTATAAATACCCCATTTTTTCTCTCATTTGGGGAACTTTTGCATGGCATAGCCAAACTCTTGTAGTTTTGTTATTTGAGTCCACACTTAGAATTTGCATCCATTGTCATGCAATTCCAACCATCTTGCATCCTCGTCTATTTGCCATCACAAATCAAAGGCCAACCAAAGAACAACTCAACAAGGTGAAATTTTCCATCTTGTTTTATTAAACTAATCATTTGCCCAATCTTGAGGTGTAGGGTGTTAATCTTTGTTTTCTTGCACTCCTTTGTTTGTTGCTCATTTTCTAACATATATTTTCACCTGTTCACAAGTACCAATGAGGCACAAATCAGCAACAGGAGAACATCATATAAAATAAGATTTGCATGGAGAAACCCTTACGGGAAGAATCTCCACCAAGAAGAGAGGCCAAGTATACATTATAAATAAATGAGATTACAATACATTCACTTCGATTCTCCTCTTTTTCTCCACCATGGAAGCACTTGTGCACCTATGAACAACCTCCTTATGCCTCAACCTGTCCTTGTTCTTGTAATGAAACTCTACATTCAATTGATGCTCATATTAACTACATCCAAAGAGTTGATTTTATAGATGTGTGAACAAGTCTAATGCACCAAACATGTCACCCAAAGATGGATCTTCCTTCCAAATGTACCCAACCCTTGGAATACCTCCTTAGAATGAGAAAGAACACTAGTTTTGGCTCCAATACTTTCCCTCCAACTTGGGCACCCAAACATGGAAGATAAACATTACATTAAATGCAATAAATGATGGAATACCAAGAGACACTTGTTGCCTCTTTTAAATCTCCCACTTGGAGAATACCAACAATCATTAATTTTTCCTTTCCTTATCTTTTATTATTTCATTCTAGGTGTCCACATGTGTAGAAATTAATATTAAATATTTATTTCCACAAGTCACCTTTATGGGTGCTAGTGGAACCCATCACCCCTTATGAATGTAATACAAACAATGGTGAGAATAAATATTATAAATTATTTTTCCAATACACCATATTAAGTGCCCAGGGACACTTTCCAAGGATGTTTGAACCATGCAATATGAAATAGGATTTACAAGGCAGATGGCACCTTAATCCTAACTGTCAAGACTCCTTGAATGATTTTAAACTTCCCAAATATTAGTTATAGTATATTTGAAGGGAAGAGTGCAAGTAAAAAGTAAATTTTAAAGACTCCTACTATTGGCCAAGAATCCACAAAACCCAGCCGCTAAAACTTTTGGTAGTATTGTAATCCTTAAAAAAGGTTTTGCACATTAAATGGGGTAATTTATTTAGGTTTCCTAATACATTTAGGAATCGTAATTGTCTTGGATAGCATTTATTCTATGAAGGATTATATAAAGTAAGGATATCACAACATTGATAAGTCTTGATCTTTGGATGGTGACATGGGAGATAATGAAGTTAGCAATTCACAAAGAATAGGTGATGCCCATACTCATAGGGGACTATTGATATAAAGGAAGGTGTCACAACCTTTTGAGGAGACAATAAATATCATCCAAGGACCCAACACGGTATGTGAATTTAATATAATAATTTTATTTCCATAGATTGTAAGTTATTGCTCACATAAATTTAAAGGTTAAAATTTATATTAACTCCTAACTAAATATATATTGTACTTCCAAATGTTTGTATCAAATTCATAATAGTTTTATCAAGTTGATTTACCTCTAGATTAGACATTATGTCTAAATATATGGTAATTGTAAATATAAATTTTATATATGCATTGTTGTCCCAAAACTATCATTTTGTCAAAACAATATCCAAAAGCACAAAAAAAAAGTTGGGAACTTTACGTTGGTATTTGAGTTGATGATATAGCTAGCCTTTTGGAAAGATAACACTTTGTTACATGTCAGTTTCATCAGTTTTGTTTTAGTGTTCAATTGTTTGCATGATAGTGTTAGTGTCTATGTAGTACAATTTTAGCAGTAGCATGTTTTGAGTTTAAATAGTGATTATCATGTTAAAAAATTGTTAAATCCTTGATTCTTCCAATCTATGAATCATGGTGATTTTAAGTGAGGAAGATTTGGGAAAGAATATATATAGAGAAAGCAAGAGACTTGAGCACCCACCCTAGTTAAAGTATGATCTAATATGAATTTTAGAAGAAGAGGAGATTTTTTTGGTTATGATAGATGAGCTAGGCTTCATGAGGATGCAATATGTTGTGACTCTATTAGTGACTTCTTTGGATAAGCCATATATTATGAGACACCCATATACATATGTGGTACTTATTGTTACTTCTTGCATTGATGAAATTATAAGAATAACAACTAGAGAAGATTCTTATAGCAATAATATTATGAAGGAGATATTTCAGTTGATTATGAAGAGTTTTCAAGGTTTAGATGATATCATAAGTCCTTTTATTAAGAGGGTAACAATTTTGGAAACTAAAGCAAAAATTAGTGTTAGTGTGAAAATAGTCTTTATTCGTGTAGTTATCTTTTATCTAATTCCTACACCCATTAGTCCTATTTACACTAGCTTAAGTTCACTTAGTGGTTTAGTTGTTTCACTTCATAGACACTTGAAACATACATTCACACTTTTCCCAAGTGTTCTACATGTGTCATATCTCTTGGAGGGTTAGTTAGTCTTTTGTTTCAACTTCCTACTTCCTCGTGTTATATATACAAGGAGAGTTTATTGTACATAGATATATTTTATAATAGTTAAATGGATAATCTATTATTTTTTATTCATTTTTTGGATGTTTTGATTTTTGTGTTCATTATTTTCTACTCCAACATGGTATTAGAGTGCTAAATTGTAATTTACTTCTCATTTTTTGGTGAATACATCATTAATCCCTATCCAAGAAGCATCATGGAGCCAAACACACATAATCATTGTATCTACAAGGCTCAAGAAACAAAGTATTACCTTTTATTTCATAAAAAATGGTATCTTTTGATTTTTACATTTTTCTTGGTGTGCAACACCTTGCTATACTGTATAGATTTCTTACAATTTAGTACCATACAAATTTATTGGAATTTTTTATTTTTTTATAGAGGGAAATTCCACCCCCTGCAAATCATTTCATTTTGCTAAAATAAACAAATATTTTTTCTATATTTTTGTTTTTTTGCCTATTAAACCTATTGTAGAGAGGGTAGAACTTATTTTTAGATTGTTGTAGATCATTTTTTTGCAAATTTTAATTTTTTTGTGACTTCTTTACTTGTTTTGTAACTTCTGGATTTTGATTGTGTTATAATTTTTTCATCAACATTTCGGATCACACTCTGTGATCCATCATCAGGATAATAGAGAGCATTAGAATTTTTTATGACTTCTTTACTAACAAGACAATGAGTTTTTTTCTCCATTTATAATCTATGAAGAGATGCTTTCAATCGACACCCAAGTCTCTGAGACACCTCTATAATCTAATTTCTTTGGCCTCCATCCTGGTTATTAAAGTTTGCAAAAATATTTTTAAGACCACAAAGAAGGAGATCTTGCTACCTCCATATCTTCACCAAAAAAATTGTTCATTGATGTCGTGGAAGATTTTTTGTAACTGCAACCTCACATTCTTGTTGATCCTCATTATATTTTTAAGCCTATGTTCATGGTAATTTTATCAATTGATAGAGAAAATTAGGTCACCTCCATGGTGCTAGTAGCCCGTGGTCTCTCTACCACATGACCCCTTCCATCCAAATGACTCAATCAACACTGTTGAATGCCTAACACCCAACATCCCAAGCCGTGATACTTTTGTTTGTACCTTTCAATCAAACTTATTTTTGAAACAATAATTTTTCAACCAACGTACTGCCAATAAATTCCACAATAGTCATATTAGACTCATCAACTTGCACATCGTCCAACAAAAGAGGCACCAAGTCCTCCCAGTGGTGCCACGTGGCCTCAAACCACCCCCACATGGCTCAACTCCACCCTCTTTGACTCGAACTTGAAAAATTTATTGTAAATAGTTATTTTTTCAACTAAGACATTTTTTTTTATGTTAACTGATAATACTTTTATGTGAACCACTAGTGGTTAAGGTTAACTAAAAGGTCTTTGTTGATATTTGTAAGGTTTTTTTTTTTCTCTTTTTCCCATAACTTACATACATGAAGGTATTTTTTCAAGTGCAAATAGTTGAAAAAGAGTTTTTCATCATCTATAATTTGATATAAAGACGATTTCAAAATTGTATGTTTTTAATATATTTTTTAACCTCTAAAACTTAGTGTAATATGTGCAATTTTCAATGAGATGTAACTTTTACTCTATTTGTCACAAAATGACAAAATGTTTTTAAAATCATCAAAATTTCACACAATTTTTTTTTATTTGTAGTCAAATTAAGTCTTGCATAGCCTATTTTTTTGAATTTGTAAAAATATTCACAAGTTATAAATAGACATTTGCCTTCCAAACTTAACACAATCTTGTTTGAGAGGTCAAAATTCATATATAATAAAAATTTGGGGAATTTTGTAAGGCACAATTAAAGTGCCTTGTTTTGTGTTCATCACGTATCCTAAAATTGACTTGTTAACTCCACATAATTTCCCCACATGGAAAGTAAAAGTGCAACAACTCCTTCAATATAAAGGATTATGGAAAGTAGTCAATAGACAACAAATGTAGTTTACTAGGGATTTTGAATAGTTTAATTACTAGCAATTGCACCTTAGTGTGCAATGGGTATGCCGAAGAAGTGTGGAAAATCAATTAGAATAAATTTTCATCTATTTTTGTACTATTAAACATAATACCTCAAAGAAATGTGGTTCCATAGCATGCCGTGATTGCAAGATATGTGCAAAATAAATTCGATGAAAAAGCTTTGGAAACTCGCAGGAAAATCAATTTAGCGCAGGCCTAAAGTTGAACACCACAACCTTTCTAGCGTCTTCTCTTTTTTGAGTCAATATGGGAGCTTGGAAACCGCGTACATGCATCAATCAGAGCATAAAAAAGATGAAGGAATTTTGGCAGATTATGATATTGCTATCAGGATTCAACCGTGTAGTTTCGAGTCAAACTCATTGACCCATGTTTCATGAGTAGTGGTTCAACAAGAACCCATCTCTCATGATATCGAATGGTCCACTTAGCACTCATTGCATCTAGGTGATGCTCACAGGGTGAAGCACGGTCCGTCGGGGAGGTCACCCATCCCAGTCTGCCGCTCAAGCGGCTTAACGAGTTTTCTCCAAGGTTAAGCCCGCTTGAGTTGTTACCCCATTTGCAAAACCTTCAGCAAGTGTTGTGCCTTGTGAACCATTCATAATAGAGCCCCTTTAGCTCATCAATTGATAAGTAGGAGGTATTTTTCCACAGCGTATCAAATTTTGGCAGATGTTGAAGCTGCAAATGCTCTGGTAGACGTGCACCCAAACAAGGACGGACGGACAAGGAGTGTAAATTGTTTGGCATATAACCAGACGTCACAACCTCTGCGTGGTCCTCAATGGCGCTCTCAATAGTGAATGTAAATTATTCCGTACGTTTTGGAAAACGACGAGTAAGTCAAAAACGTTATCCACGTGGTTGCCCAGCCAACTGTGCAACGCATTCAATGTAATTCCTCGAATAGTGGGCATTCATATCGGCGGGGAAGGCAGCAAAAATCACGCCGAAAAAATGGAAAAAAATGGTGAACGGTTGAGATTCGTTTTATTGTCGGCAGACTGATATTAACTATTGATTTGCAATTTTTAGTTTTGGCTTTTTCAAATAGGATACGCCTTCAGCGTAAATGAGAACAAGTTAGATGAGGCAATGGGTATGATTAGTATTCTTGTGTCCAATATTTTTTAATTCCACATTGCTAATTTTAAAATTCTAAGAAAATATGGGACAAGTTTAATTATCTCTTTGGTAAAGTAGACCAATTAAAAATCCTTCAATTGGATGTACATTATTTCTTGATTCACTCCCTTCTATTGAAGATTTATTGGTGCAATTTATGTCTTTTCTTTCTTGACTTAAGGGTTAAGGGTTTTGTTAAAGATAAAAAGGTCCTTATCATATATTTTCTTCTTCATTCTACTCTACAATGGATGATCTTGGAAAAAAATTTGTAATACCTTCTTTTGAACAGTTTTTTGAAAGACTCACAAGAGAACAATCTAAGATAATCCTAATGGATTCTATCACTTCTTTCAAAATTCGGGTACTAGCTATCCAATCATCTAAGGGAAAAGGAAATATGTCTTCCAACAAACCTAAGGTAGAATCAATTTCAAGAAATGAGCAATCATCTAACTAGAAGAATGAAGTTGACACACAAAAAGTCACATCCTCTTCATAGTCAAGAAACAATACTTACATTTCAAAATAGAAAATCAAAGCGTCGAGAACTTTTTTATGGATCACAAGAGAATAACAAGTTTTATTTTAAGAGGGTTGTATCTTTGGAAGAGACCATGAAGAAAACCAACAATGATCTTCCTAAACCTACCAAGGGATGTGTCCTTGTAGCTAGAGGTTTAAATACATCCACAAATGGTTGGATAGTTGAATCAACAAGCTCTCGTCACATGAATCACTCGTAGGGTCTTCTTGAATCCCTTTTTAATAACCCTAATTCTAAAATTTTAGTGGGAAAATCTTCGCACACTATTTTTTGGGTCACACACAATACAATTGACAAAGGGTAGCATTGATGATGTACTCTATGTTCCTGAGATGTAAGCTAATATTCTATCAATTTACTAGATTTTTCATACTAGTGATGGAAAAATAGTTGAGCTTTCACCATATGATGTAATTATTTGAGAACTACATCATCTAGAGAGGATTGTTGCTTTAGGTAGAGTACATCATGGGTATTAGTTGTATAGGTTTCATGGTTTTGAATCATATCATGTATAATCATGTATCGCCCATGCTAACTCTTTGAGCAAACTTTGGCGCGAGAGGTTTATACACCTCAATTATAAGTATCTTCAATAGATGAGTACTAAGAATATGGTACTTTGACTAAGGTTTCTTCCATAGGGGACATTCTTTGTGATTGTGTACTTGGAAAACATCATTAGGAACCCTTTCTAAAGGGTAATGCCTATCATGCTACTACTTTAATTGAGTTGGTTCATAGTGATCCCATGTCATACCCAACTCCTTCATTTTCAAGAGCCAAGTATTTACTCACCTTAATTTATGATTTCTCTTATTGTACATGGGTGTAATTTATTAATTACAAAAGTGATGTCTTCACCACTTTTAGTAACCTTAAGGTATTCGTGGAGAATTAGTCAAGTTCTTTTATTTGATTGATGCACATATATAATGAGGGGAATTATTAACCAAGAATTTATGGAATGTTGCATTGAGCATGGTATTCAATATTCGATTCCCTACACTCATCAATAAGATAGTGTTACTAAAAGAAAGAGCAAATCATTAAGGGAGATGAAAAATTGTATGCTTTAATATAGGTCAATGTTCCCATCATTTTGGGTTGAACCAATCAATTTTTCCAACTGTATTTAAAACCAAACTCCGCACAAGGAAATTTAAAATATTACTCTAGAGGAGGCTTGGTCTAATTTCAAGCCTAATATTTCCTTCTTTAGGGTATTTGGTAGTGAGGCTTGGGCATTCATATAGTATGGTCGATGTAAGATAATGGAGAAGAATATTAAACAATATTTTTTTGTTGGTTATTGCGAGAATGTGAAATCTTATAAGTTATTTGATCTTATCACTAGAGATGTCCACTTTTGTAGAGATTTTTGCTTTGATGATACTTTAACATAGATATATCCTACTATGCCTTCTTCATCTCATGAGAATAACATTGTACTTGGGAATACTTCATATGATGGATTTGATCCACCACCACCACCATCTCCACCACCACTACCCCCCTAACACTCATGTTTTTTCTCAAATGGGCCCCTAGTTTTATTGAAGAGGCTAGTTCTTTAGTTAGTGATCCTACATCCTCTCGACACACTCTCTCACAAACTTTTAACATTAATTCTTTTTGGTCATGCTATATCTTTGAATTTGTAGAGTTTTTCAAAGGCTTTGGGTATTCTAGAGTGGTATGGAAGAGGATTATTATTCATTAATGAAGAATAATGCATGGTATTTAGTTTCTCTTCCTAAAGGAAGAAAGATGGTTCAGTGTAAGTGGGTGTACCACACCAAGTATGTTAATGATGTTTCTAATGAGAGATACAAGGCATGTCTTGTAGCTAAGGGTTTTTTAGAAGTTGAGGGTATTTACTACTGAGAGGATACTTCCCTTATAGCCAAGATGGATTCAATTCTCCTTGTTCTTTCCATTATTGTATCTCAAAGATGACTAGTGTATCAGATAGATGTGAAGAGTGCATTTTTACATGGTGATCTTTATCAAGAGATCTATATGGAGTATCCTTCAAGTTTTGTACAAAACTCTTCACTTGTTTCCAAGTTACATCATTCTTTGTATGATCTCAAACAAGACCCTAGGGCTTGGTATGAGAAGATTGATAGTTTCTTGCTTGCATCTAGTTTTACTCCTTGCCACTCAAAGCACACAATATACACATAGAGACATGGAGATGATATTTTGATAGTATTCTTGTACCTTAATGAATTTATTCTCATTGGTAGTTCATGATCCATGCCCTGGGATATTCATCATAGTTGGATCACTTTGACATGATAGATCTTGGCTTATGAATTTCTTCCTTTATCTTTAGGTTTTTTATTTAATCGAGGGGATCTCTATATACCATCAAAAGTGCACCATCGACTTGCTTCATCAGTTTTATATGAGTGATTGTAAGCTCACACCTATACCATTCTAGTTTGGTGTCACTTTGAATACCACTTGCAAAACACCTAGTGTTGATGCTACTTTATACAAACAGTTAGTTGGTAGTCTTTTGTATTTGACACACACTTGTCTAGATATTACCTTCATTGTTTTGCTTGTCTCTCATTTTTTACATTGGAAGGAAGAAAAATGTATTTTGAGGTATATTCACAACACCAATCATTTTTAATTTAATACACACCAAGGGCTTCACATATTGTAGGTTACAATGACTTGGATTATGAAGGAGATGTTGACTTGTAGAAGTTCACTTTTGGGTTTTTTTATTTCTCTTGGTTTTGTTCTAGTTGCATGGCCTTGCAAGAAACAAACCACTATTGCATTACCATCCACTAAGGTTGAGTATAGAGGAGTATTTATTGCTAGTCAGAGGTGCTTTGGCTTCAACAACTTATGGAAAATTTTGGTCTTACACCTAATAATCCTACTATACTTTGGTGTGATAACCAAAGTGTAATTCATATTTCACACAACACAATTAAGCATCAATGGATAAAGCACATCAAGATTCATATGCAATACATTTTACAAATTGTCTAAGTTCTATTCTTAGAGTATTTACGTACCGAGGATAAGGTTATAGACATCTTCACTAAACCTTTAGCATTGTCTCACTATCTTGCATTGCACCAATTTATTTTGGTGAAGGAATTTATCCTTGGGGAGCCTTGAATCCTCCTTTCTTTGTATATATTTCTCTTTTTTGGGAGGATTTTTTTACTAGTGAGTTTTCTCCTTTATTTGTGAGATAATTTTGTTTTGTACATGAGTACCTCATCAAGCATTATATATAAGACTCATCTTTTATTGATTTACTCCCTATGTATCAAGTAAGGGGAGTGTTAGTGAGAAAATAGTCTTTATTGATCTAGTTCCTACACCTAGTAGTCTTATTCACACTAGCTTAATTTCATGTAATGGTTCAGTTGTCTCACCTCATAGAAACTTGACACATTCTCTCACACTTGTTCCAAGTGTTCTACATGTGTCACATCTCTTGGAGGTTTAGTTAGTACTTCCAATTCACCTTCCTAATTCCTCATTGTCTTTTATATAAAAGGATATTTCATTGTAAATACATAGGTTTTATGATAGTTCATTGGCTAATTTATTGTGCTTGATTCATTTTGTGAAAGTTTTGGATTTTTTTGCTACCCCAACAATTAGATCATGTGTTATTATGTTTTATTATTATGATAAGATAGGAAATGATCCTAGTCCCTTACATAAAATATATTTCAATAACCAAAATAATGTGTTATTATGTTATACATTGATTATGAAGATCTTATTCTTGAATTGTTTCAACATTTCTTGGTTACTATTAGTAAGAAGCTTGAAAAAAATATTATAACTTTTATGTACACCATTATGAATTTGTATTTTGAATGAATGTGACAATATTACTCAGTCACTCTTATCAGTTTTATTGGCCAATGTGAAGAAGGATAAGTAGTAAGTTTCACTTGCAACACATATGTTGGCTAAAAATGTTGTTAAATAGTGAAAAAAAATTGAAGCCATATTTCATAGTTGAGAGATTAAATTTTAGTGATCCACATATTATAGGAACTTCTAGTGTGAGTAGAAACAAACTTAGAATAGACAATATTTTTCAATGCAAAGAATCATGGGCACCAAGCCAAAAATATTGGAGCAATGAAGAGGAAAATTCAATGAAGATCAAAAAAACAAGGTGATGGATATTCTTATCCCACAAGTTGAAGAATATTTCACTTCTATGAAGTGTTTATTCTAGTAGAATGATCATGAGTCCAAGGAAGAAATTGTGAAAGTGGAGCATGCGGAAGAAGAGAATTCAACATTAGAAAATTTTAAAGATATGATAAAATCTAAGTTTCAAAAAGGATAACATTCAAAGCAAAAAGAAAGTAAGATGTGACTCCAAAATGACCTTATTAAGGGGTATGTAAATGATATATTTTTTTAAATTAATAATGATGATTTTGAGCTTACTAAAAATTATAGATTAATAGATAATGATGAGAGCTTAGATCAATCTAGTGAGATTGATTTAGAAAAGAAATTGGAGATGCAAGAAACTTATTGGAGTGATTTCTAGAATGATCTTATTGAAAGGTATTATGAGGATGTCGATTATTGCATTAATTATAACTATAGTTTGTCATTATTGTATGACTCTAGATTTCATGAGGAATATTGGAAGAAATAATTATTGATGAAAAATGAGAATAAAGTGAAATTCCTTACAATTTTGGATAATGCAAAATAAAATTCATGAAGAATTAATGAAAACTCTGAAGATAGAACAACTTGAACAAACTATCACTATTGTATATTTATAAATAGTCAAGAGTGCAATGGAACTAATGAAATCTTAATATTTGCATCTAATAGGGATCATGCCATCAAGTTTTTATAAGAGACTTTTAGTGCATTCAAAGAAAAGTAAAAAAGGTTGATGAGCTCAACCTAGAGCTAAGTTTAGCTCACTTCTCACTCATCAAGGATAAAAGTCAGTCATTTGTTGTAGCCATGTATAAGGAGAAAGAAGATGACATCAAAAATATGGAGATAAAAGAGATAATTTAAGGAATTTATGATCTCCAAAAGAACTATAATTTGGAGTCATCATTGGAGATATTGGAACCCTAATTTGACGTCTCATTTTTCTTTGCTCTACTCTAAAGGTTGTGCATTTGATTTTACATACCCTTTCTTGACAATTTATCTAATAAATTGTAAATAGGTGCTCTAAGTGTCAAATGGTGCAATGACTCATAAAAAATCTTAAGTTTGAGCTTTCTCAATTGTTTCCTTGATATTTAATGTTTTTTGGGGTTTCAAGGTTATCCATACTTATATACTCTTCCTATTGATCTTGAAACCCCACCTCAAACCCTTATAAAATTTGGCTAACTCATTTTTTAAGATTTTAGGGTTCCTTGTGCTCATATCCTAGGTATCAACAATTGGAGGGGTTTAATATGCATTGTGGAAGTCAATATTATCTAAGTAATGCATTTGTTTTCAAGGTTTTAGGATTCCCCCTACCTTGGTACCTTTTTCCTTGTCTCCTCACTTCCCAATCCTTTATCTGTTGTTCTCCAAAATTGTGCTAAGTGTTTAATATTTTAAAATTATGGGGTTTTCCTTACTCCCATCCCATGTTTGATTTAATTAGGATATTATTTGTACAAATAAGCATACATATATTTGGTGGACTATCGAATTTTATTATGATTGCATCCTTGGTATCAAGGAGTCACGAATTTTAATGCTTAGAGGGGTGTACAATGAGGGATCTCTAATGAAGGAAAATTCTGACATAAAAGTATTTTTATTTGATTTCATCAAGGTGTCAAAGTGGTAAGTCACCAACTCCCCTCCAACACATTAAAGGAAATGTTATGTTTATTGGAGGTAGCAAGGTATAATCTTCCTTGATCCCTTAGTATACAAGTGAAAGTTGTCTTCATGACTTGACAAAGGAAGACACTATCATGAAGTGTTTCATGGAGATTTTAATTTGGTTCCTTGTAAGAATCTACATATTGAAAAGAACATGAAACTCTTTGTCCTAAATCCATGTTTCATCTTGGAGTCTACTCTCCAACATGTACATACCATTCATCCCTTTTAGAATTTGAGCCTTGATTGAAACTTGGAACCTTGGATTTTGGTTCTAGTTTCTTCTTCACTCCTAATGCCCACATCTCTCCAATGACGAGTCAAATTATTTTTTGTAATGATTGAAAAAATTCTTGAGAACCTGAAGTGGATTGCTCTTCTATGCAAACAATACAATGGGTGTTGGGGAAGGAATTCATGGAAATTGATTGTTGATATAGGGTAAATACAAAAATTTTATCAATGTTTTATAGTAGTGCTTTTGGATCTCAAAGAAGCTAAGGAATTGGTAAAGAAAATGGCAAATTTTTGTATTTGGAGCCAATTCCATGGAGGTCTAAGCATCATAACACATGCTTTAATACCAATTGATGTATGGTACTCCCCCACAAACACTTTCATCAATTAAAACACACTTTTCTACAACAACGATGGCTATTATACAACAATAATTGATGTAGGGTACTTCCCGACAAAAAAAAATATTAATTGAAACACAATGGAACACAAGTTGGAAGCAATGAAAATCCTTCTATTAACCCCCAAGAAAAATCTTACAAATTTTATTTTACATACTAGCAAGGGTATCAAGAGCTCTTCTATAGTATCAAGGGTTGTTACACATCAAATTACAATCACTGATCACTAGATTGGGACCATAAAGCGAAACAATGCACAATTATGCAACTTATCTTCAATCTTGAGTTAATAGTCTTCAATCGATAATATACTGGATGTAGAAGCTTGACCATCTCAACTTGTAACCTTCATACACCTACAAACACACTTCTTATCTATTATAACTTGCTGTAGTGGATGCCTCCTTGGTTGAACACTCCAAATTTGTGCTTCACTTCAACTTCACACTACCCATCAAATCTTGAATGACTTATTTTTTGGGTTTTCACGTTATATATCATTCTAGCAATTCAAAAGGATGTTACTCCCATTTTGGTCACTATATTTGATGCTTCTAGAGTATTCCATCAAAATCCCAAATCCAATTTTAATTAAAATTAGATTATTAATTTAAAATTGCATTATACCACTAGTTATAACACCTAGGTGCATATAGAAATATTCCCCTCAATCTCCATGCCTTATTTGGCCATTTTTGCAATTAAAAATTGTCCTTTGTGTCTCTTGCCATTTGCATGAAATAAATTATTAAATTATCAACCATTGATTTAAGAAAATCAACATGCATGGCATCTTATTTAAGTGCTCTTCTGTAACTCATGCGACCACTATGTTAAATGACGTTCAATTTCCAATTTTATGCCCTCCATCAATTTCCATCACCTCATGTGTGGAAGTATTTAAAAAATAAACATGAAATTGAATCCCCACGCAATTGTAATTGACCTCTTAGTTATTGTTGGTAATAGTCAATCTATTAACCAAACAATAAAATTTATTTGCAGGACCTACAAGATAACTTAATGAAAATCAAACAAACATAAAGAATTGTATTATTTTTTGTGATGTAAGATTGCTTGTGGACCTAGATGGATGGTCATGCATCATATACTTGTCAATTCTATAATTGACATGACAAAAATGTGATAAATTCAAAAGCCGATTCATGTCCAAAACTTGCAACTAAAACTCGATTGTGAATTAATGAATGAGATGACAATTGATTAGTTTCAACTTGTCATAACCTTAATTAAAGTAATCAAGATCCAAAGATCTAAAGCATTCCATGGATGGAAAACTCTAAAAAACTTTCATTTTTTGAGATTTTGTTCATGGCAACTGTGATTATGTCTTGAAAGAGGCATACAAATGAAGCTTAGTGCTGGTAAGAATAATGATGAGATGGAATGTCTTCACTGATTTTAGGCAAGGCACAATTCTAAAGGAAATCAAACCCCTACTAATTCTTAGAATCTTGATGGATATACTTGTTCGTTTGGTGGATGGCTAGAGACAAATGGTTTTTCTTTGCAATATAACAAAGCAATGATTGAAAAAATTCTTGAGAACCTAAAGTGGATTGCTCAATCAATACAACGGGTGTTAGGGGAGGAATTCATGGAAATTGATTGTTGATATAGGGTAAATACAAACATTTTATCGATGTTTTGTAGTAGTGCTTTTGGATCTCAAAGGATCTAAGGAATTGGTAAAGAAAATGGCAATTTTTTTATTTGAATTCAATTCCTTGGAGGGCTTTAAGCATCATAACACATGCTCTAATACCAATTGATGTAGGGTACTCCCCCACAAACACTTTCATCAATTAAAACACACTTTTATACAACAATGATGGCTATTATACAACAATAATTGATGTAGAGTACTCCTCGACAAAAAAATCAATAATTGAAACACAATGAAACACAAGTTGGGAGCAATAAAAATCCTTCTATTAACCTTCAAGAAAAAGCTTACAAATCTTATTTTACATACTAGCAAGGGTCTCAAGACCTCTTCTATAGCAGAAAGGGTTGTTACACATCAAATTACAATCACTTGTGACTAGATTGAGACCAAAAAGCGAAACAATTCACAATTATGCAACTTATCTTCAATCTTGAGTTAATAATCTTCAATCGGGTAATATACTAGATGTAGAAGCTTGACCACCTCAACTTGTAACCTTCATACACCTGCAAACACACTTCTTATCTACTATACCTTGTAGTGGATGCCTCCTTGGTTTAACACTCCAAATTTGTGCTTCACTTCAACTTCACACTACTCGTCAGATCTTGAATGAGTCATTTTTTGGGTTTTCACCTTATATCTCATTCTAGCAATTCAAAAGGATGTTACTCCATTTTGGTCACTACATTTTATGCTTCTAGAGTATTCCATCAAAATTCCACATCCAATTTTAATTAAAATTAAATTAGTAATTTAAAATTGCATTTTATCACCAGTTATACGCCTGGGCGCATCTAGAAATATTCTCCTCAATCTCCACGCCTTATTTGGCCATTTTTGTAATTAAAAATTGTCCTTTGTGTATCTTGCCATTTTGATCACCAGTATCAACATGCATGGCATCTTATTTAAGTGCTCCTCTGTAACTCATGCTACCACTATGTTAAATGACTTTCAATTTCAAATTTTATGCCCTCCATCAATTTCCATCACCCCATGTGTGTGGAAATATTTAAAAAATAAACATGGAATTAAATCCCCACACAATAATTGTAATTGACCTCTTAGTTATTGTTGGTAATAGTAAATCTATTAACCAAACAATAAAATTTATTTGTAGGACCTACAAGACAAATTATTGAAAATCAAACAAACATAAGCATTGTTATTTTTTTGGTGATGCAAGATTGCTTGTGGACCTAGATGGATGGCCATGCATCATATAGTTGCCAATTCTACAATCAACATGACAAAAAATATGTGATAAATTCAAAAGTTGATTCATAGCCAAAACTTACAACTAAAACTCGAATGTGAATTAATGAATGAGATGACAATTGATTAGTTTCAACTTGTCATAACCTTAATTAAAGTAATCAAGATTCAAAGATCTAAAGCATTCCATGGATGGCAAACTCTTAAAAACTTTCATTTTTGGGGGATTTTGTTCATGGCAACTGTGATTATCTCTTGAAAGAGGCATGCAAATGAAGCTTAGTGATGGTAAGAATAATGATGAGATGGAATGTCTTTATTGATTTTAGGCAAGGTACAATTCTAAAGGAAATTAAACCCCTACCAATTCTTAGAGGCATGCTAGATACACTTGTTCGTTTGGTGGATGGCTAGAGACAAATGGTTTTTCTTTACAATATAACAAAGCAATGATTGAAAAAAATCTTGAGAACCCGAAGTAGATTGCTCTTCTATGCAAACAATAGAATGGGTGTTGGGGGAGGAATTTACGGAAATTGATTGCTGATATAGGGCAAATACAAACATTTTATCAATGTTTTATAGCAGTGCTTTTGAATCTCAAAGAAGCTAAGGAATTGGTAAAGAAAATGGCAAGTGTTTTTATTTGGAGCCAATTCCAGGGAGGTCTAAGCATCATGACAAAGGTCTTTGGTATTGATTTACTTCCTCTTAAATGGTATTTTACTAATTCTTAGAGGCATGCTAGATACACTTGTTCGTTTGGTGGATGGCTAGAGATAAATGGTTTTTCTTTGCAATATATAACAAAGGAATGATTGAAAAAATTCTTGAGAACCCGAAGTGGATTGCTCTTCTATGCAAACAATACAATGGGTATTGGGGGAGGAATTCATGGAAATTGATTGCTGATATAGGGCAAATACAAACATTTTATCAATGTTTTATAGTAGTGCTTTTGAATCTCAAAGAAGCTAAGGAATTGGTAGAGAAAATGGCAAATGTTTTTATTTGGAGCCAATCCCTTGGAGGTCTAAGCATCATGACAAAGGTCTTTGGTATCGATTTGCCTCCTCTTAAATGGTATTTTATTAGTTAATAATGACGTAGTCAATAGTCCATGGAGCCCTCTCATTCTAATAGGAATACAACAAGAATACAACAAAGAGGGTGAGAAAGTAGAAAAAGGTGTCTAAAGGAGCCAATTTCTTTAAGTAAGCACTTAAACTAATTACATCTATAGCTATTGCTTGACTAGGTGCATTTTTTTGATATTTGATAGCTTTGAAGATAAAGATGATATTTAATTTAAATATTCTAAACTAAAGATGATCATTATATAAATCATAATAATAAATATTAGAAAATTGAATGAAGCTAGAGGATGATATGATAGAAACTTTTACAAGATTTTTGTAATCTTGCCTTGTTTGTCAATATGTAGTTTTCAAAATTATTTTACACACATATATATACACAATCACAACATGAAGTTCTATGCTTTGTTGTCAATTTAGAATGTCGGCATAATTATCATTAAAATAATATGTCAAATAGTTCTAATTATATATGACAGATTTAATAAGAAAGAAAAAAATGTAGAAATCTTTGTGACAGTGATAACAATCTATGAAAACTGTTTAACAAAAATATAGAATAGAAGCATTCAAACAATTCTAGCTGTCTATGAAAACAATTTAACAATCAATAATGGAAATGAATATTTAGATTTTTTATTGTCTATGAAAAACTTGAAAATGAAGATTGAGAAAAAACGAGGGAATATTTCTGAAGTACGACTATTGACCAGAACATTCAAGAAATCCTCAAATTCGTTTCTGGTGTTGTGATCTCTTTTGGAATATAAAAGAACTAGTACCAAACATCTAAGGTCAAGCTAAATACAGCTTCCCACAAATCATATAAGTGGCTACTAAAAAGAGAAGTCGGGATAAAAAATACTTCCCACAAAAATTACTAAAATTTTAAGAAATTTCTCATGCAGAATCCTCTCCAAGGAAAAGATAAAAAGAAAGGTAATTTATATATTGATGCTTGTGAAGCATAAAAATATTGCACAAATGCAGCGTATGGAGAGCCCCTCCAAATTGGGGTCATGCCCTTGAAAAAAAACAAATATACAAGTTCTCATGTTTGCAAAACCATGCAAATAACACATATAACAATATGCCATCCTAAATAACCTGCTCAACTAGCTGCCATTTTTATTTGCTAGTTAAATACCACAATCAAGTGCCTCCGATGATAATGAGGAGTCTCTAATGTCTTGAATACAAATGATTTTGTAATAAACTTTTACCCATTGTCCTATCACCTCTCAGAAGTTACCACTTCTCTCCGACCTCTGGTATATAATGAATTATAATAGACTTAGCCCACTAAAGTTAGATATTCCAGGCCCTGAGGGTGACAACTATAGCTCAAAATCATATACAGTACATATGAAAATTTATATTGTATCATACACCAAAGGGGAACAATTCTACTATTAGTGCAACTTGTCCCTGCTCTCCCCGACTCTTATGAGAAGTGTGCTTGTTTATTTTTGCCAGGGACAACTTGACCAAACACAAGAAAATCCCACAATCACGATTCTGCATTTATACAGAGTGACCATGTTAATTTGCCCTTGACCAATGCATACTTCTCCTACCTACTTCATAACCACCATTTGCTCAGTCATCCTTACCAATACATGCCCTTTGTGCTCTATGAATGACTATGACAGAAATTTATACACTCTTCTGTGGTGCACATGGTTGAGATAGTTAGCAATGTACAAATCCATGGTAAGCAGCAGGCAAGGGGCAAATGCTCAGAAAGACTACTGAGTCATTGCACCATTCCTGCCTGATTCATCATCAAAGAACATTTTGGATCCTATACAAAACTCATTTGGGGGGAGTGGGACAAGCTGAACGATCTCTATATCGTTGCATCAACTTATCCTTTGGTGAAGATGTCTTTCCAGCTAAGCGCCTCTTCATTTCTTCTGTATTACAGGCATGTATCAAAAATATTAAAAAATATCTTCTATGAAGAAATACACTTCACACACAAAAATTTTACCTCGTTTTCGCTCAAGTTCCTGATCAAGCTCTTCCTTCCAGATTCGTTGGCGTTCTGAAAACATGAAACTACAGAGCATTTATTGTTAGAGCATATTGCTAAAATAAATCACAAAAAAAGCCTAACAATAATTAAAATATTAGAATTGCTAGGTTTCAGCTAATCCATTAAATGAAAGAATTGGACAGGTGCATGTTTTATGTATGCATGTCAGACATTTCTAGCTATTAGAAAAATACCTTGGGCTGGGTGGTCCTTGATGTGTTTCTTGGTTATGGCCTCTCCATTCATTTAGTCGTGGCGAGGAAACCTCTTTCAGTGGATTGACATTAGTGCCTGAAGCAGCTCTTGCAGGACTATATGAGGTTATGCTTACATCACTGTTGCGGTTGCTCCTGTCAGGTGAAGCACCATTGGAACCTTTACTAGGTGAGTTGCAAATTATTCTTGCTGGTGTACCATCACTATCATCAATGTCATTTTCTTGATCTTGAGTTGCATTCATGGTGTTGTAGAACTCCTCATAAAGTGGTGTTTGCAGCTTTTTTAGTTCTAATGCCTGTCATGATTGAAATTACAACACATATAAATTAAAAATATAGCATGATGATCATAATGCTTCAAAATATAAACACAAACCAAACCTTCTCATCCAGAAATGCTTTTATTTTTGATTCTGTAACCTCATCATCATCCTCATATAGCGGACGTCCACATTGAAAACTGAAATCATTTCCAACTGTTTCAGAATTCTCACATGCAACAGATGATTTACGCATGTCATAACCAAACCTTTGTGAGGCCCTCACAGCCTTGCTTTCCCTTAATTTGCACCCCCATTCATCTTCAATGCCTGATGGCTCTGACATAGGATTAAAACTCTGAAAAAACAACAAATACTAAAAACAATTAAAAAAAAACATAAGTATTCCTTAGCTGGTCCAACAAAAGTTAACTTTTTACACATCCTTTTTTAATGATTAAAAAGGATTGATGCTATTATGGTCAGTGAGATCAAATGGGATGAGCTCAAGGGGTGAACCATCAGGACTTTCATAGTGGAGGTCCATGTTATATGCTTAAAAGGACTTTCATAGTGGAGGTCCATGTTATATGCTTAAAAGTACAGCATTGAAAATTGAATCAGGTAAGATACCATATCCAATTCTGGATGTGGCATACTGCAACAATGAAACCAGGCATAAGTCCTGGGTGAAATTGACAGAACAGATACCTCTCGGTCATGGCATCTAAGCCAAAGGACACACAAGGGGAATTTATTAATTAGAAAAATACAGTGTGGCCGGTGAATCAGTTTACACAGATTTGAATCAAGATTACATATTTAAACAAATCTGGCCTTGCATAACAGACATCAATGAACTTGAACACACCTTTCTAAAGAAATCGGGTCCAATTGAGTCAAGCCGCACTGAACAATTGAGATCCTCCTCCTGAAGGAAGTTATTAGACATTTCACTTTTCAAATTTGAATCTCGCGCATCTTTTGCGGTTGACTGTCGTATAGAAAATGCCCTTCCAAGTGAGCTCCTTACACTCCCGAGATTAGGCATATCTTGCATGCTTTTAGCAGTACTCAGAATACTATTGATATCAAGGCTGCATTAACAGATGATACACATTTTTTGAAATAAAACAAGGCTCCATACAACTAAAATGCAGAATGTCCTCTAGTCAAACATCAGATATGCATACAGGGAAAAAACCTTAATGAGAAACAGTAAGATTAAATATAAATCCTAAAGATTATATATTTTCAAGGTTCCCTTCCAAAATGTCAGATTATTCAAAGCAATCCATTTTGAATCCAAAACATTAAGATGGGCATGAAGAATTTGATAAAACAACCACTTACGAGTTCCTGATGAAAGCAGTTGACTGACGTAAAAAATTCACTGATCGTTCCTGAAATTATGCAAATGAAGAAGAATTGAATACCTACACAAAGTAATACAATACTACTAGTAGAGGACCTAACTAGAAATACAATACTACAACTTGCTACTTACCAAAGCAGAAGCTCTAACAAGAGGATGTGGATCTTGGTAGGTTCCAACAGCAGAGTACCTAACAAGAGGCAGGGGATCTTGGCCGTGGCCACGAGCAGAGGACCTAGCAAGAGGATGTGGATCTCGGTAGTCCCCAATAGTAGAGGACCTAACAAGAGGATGTGGTTCTTTATAACCCCCAACAACAAAAGGATGCTGTAAAATTAAATTCAAGAATTAGTAATGGCATGCATAACAATTATCAATAGAAAGAAAAATAATCAAATTAGAGAAAAGATATTTGAAGAGAAAACCTGAAGCAGTTCAGTTGCAGTTGGTCTCAAATTTGGTTCTCTGTGCAAAGCATGCAAAAAATCAGATTGTTTTCAAAAAACTTCTACACAGAAATACCCTTCACGGATCTTACCATACTCCTAAGTCCTAAGGAAACACATTAATCTATTTTCATGTTTTCTAGCTACTTGACTGAATGAATATCTTCACAATATCCTCTCTGCTGCCAAAATAAGTTAATTTAGTTTTTAGTACATTATAACCATTGTTAATAATGCAATCTCAACATTCCACCAATGTTTCTATTAATTATTCTACAGATATCAAGCTTACCCATAATAGGCAACACATTCATCATCCTTTGAATTAGTCAAAGCTAAGGATTTGATCTTATTTATCATAAAAAAATTAAAAATTAAAAATTAAAATTAAAATTAAACTTTAAGTTTTAGCTTAGATATGTAGAACTGGGAACTCTTCTTTATGTGCAGCCGTAGAGAGATACTGCTATGAAATATATATCTAGAGAGAAATACCCTCCACACTTCTTTTCATACTCCTAGGGAAAGATTAAATGATATGACCTAGAGATCACGGTTTAAACAGCCATAGAAATGCATGGCTTTATTGTGAATGAATATCTTCACAATATGCTGGCAAAATAAGTTAATTAAGTTTAGCTTTTAGCACATTATAACCAATGTTAATGGTGCAATCTCACTATTCCGTTCCATGTTTCTATTAATTATTTTACAGACTCATCAAGCTTACCAATAGTAGGCCAGACACATTAATCCTTCTTTCAGTTAATCAAAGCTAAGGCTTTGATCTCATTTATCGTCAAAGAATTACACTTTACTTAGTTATGTATGAACTGGGAAGTCTTCTTTAGGTACAGCAGTAGCATACAAGGGCAGAAGTATCATGTTTTACCAATAATAGACAACATACACTTTTCCTCCCTTGAATTGGCAAGTGTTTCTTAGGTGAAGCATGGGCATACGAGAGTAGAGCTTATGAAGAATAACCCGATTTAACATAAAGATATATAAATCTTGAAAGCCAGGCAGAAGGGAATGTTTGCATCTTATAATGAAGGGCACATTTACTTCCATAAAAATCTGAAGGTTGGAGACACGGAGAGAACACATGAAGCTCAAATGTACAATTTTTATGGTAAGAAAAAGCAATATTATTTGAATTATATTTTAGAGGCCATACATTTTTCTAAAATGCACATCTTATTTAATAAAATGGTGTCAGCACAGCAGGGAGTAGATCAATGGCTAAACTCTGAGCAAATGCCATATTGGGTCCATCTCTTGAGAGAGATGAGGTACCCACACCTGCCTCAGCATCAAACTCAAGACTCTGAAATTTTCAACATCCTTCCAATATATATTCATTACACTTATTGAACATGCATCAACTGATCACATTGTTGTTACTTCTTAATATGCACATGAAACACACTGTTTTTGGTAGAGTACATACTTCTTCAAACATTTCAGTAGAAAATCTTTCGCCTCTGTTGAGAGATGGTCAGGAATTGGTGGATGCGACTTTGTTGTCCCAATGTGAAATAATGCTGCCACCTGCAAGGTAGCATCATACAAAATAAAAAATTAGACCCTGGAATACAATATATGCAGTTTAGCAAACAAAACATAATTTGGCATGATATGGATTATGTATATGTATATACAGATATATACATATGTTCCCCCAAGAAACGAGAACAGATGTAAGG
>VDFB02153317.1:27139-46432 GCA_007258455.2 Sequoia sempervirens | reverse complement strand
ATCCCACTAGGGTTGCAAGTAGTTGTTTGGAATCATCATTATCTTGCTTCGTTGGTTTGGAAAAGTGTAGGGTTTTCCATTCTAAAGACTTTCCTTTGGGATCCATGCTTTGATTATCCATTTAGGGCTACCTCTCCCACTATTCTACCCAAGTTTGGCACTAAATTGGTTTTTCTATAGACCCTAGGTAGATTCACTCTAGCCCTTCGAGAAAAAGTGAGGTCTTTCTTGTCTTTGATTTCCTGACCACTCATAGCTATGTGTTGGCTACCTCCCTGTCTTCTAAGGCTAATTCTGATTTCCAAGTATCTAGTTTCTTACCTCTGAAGGTTCTCCATTGACTCAATTGCCACATGTCTACCAATTCATAGTGTTTCTCCTCCATCCACCATTGTTCGATTGTCTTCGCCCTTGACTTCGCTTCTATTTTTTCTCTTGTTGTCACTCCTATTTTTTCTCCATTCCTTGTTGGTATTGGAATGGTTTAATTTACTGCACATGTGGTTAAAATTCCTAATAATTTCCTTGTTGTAAGGTTGAGGTTATTACACAAATCATATGGCAAAACATATGCTTTATATTTAAAATAGTGTATTTAGATTGCATTTAACTAGATATGTTGTTCCCTAATCTTGAGGAAAAAATGGAAACTCATCTATGCATCTTACTCTTCTTTCAATTATTTTTTCAAGTTGCTTAGAGACAAACCATCATAAACATGTGACCAAAATTGTCATCTCTATACATGCTCAACGCTAATTATGAGGATGAAAAGAACATTAATATAAAATAATTGAGACCATAAATTATTATCTATAAAAATAAAATATTTTTCTACATCATCCCCACCAATGAAATTATGAAAAAGAAAAGAATTTTTGAACCTAAGCTAAAAAAAAATTCTCCCTCATGTAGAGAAGATTTTTTCAAGAGAATATTAGATAAATTATTCTCATCCAACTGAAAGAAATATACCATTGTATGTATTCATCCTCCAAATATACACATTTATCTATTTCCTTTTCATATTTTTATTCACATATCATTAAGATAAAATTTAGCACTTGACCACTGCAAGTGGCATTGTATGGTGTTGACATACCACAAGCGTGTATTGTATAATGAGTATATTACATATTTCTATTATTTTATGTGTGAGGTTCCTAATAGTTTGACATGTTATGTGTAATATCCCCAATTAAATAATTTGAAATTTCTCTTCTAACATAGAAAGAATAGAAAATAAAGAAAAGAGCATATTTTTAAACACTCTTAAAAAAAATAAAGTATTAAAATACCCACAATATTGAGAAAATTCTTCATAAATTTAACCAGTCTCAGAATTAAAAATCTAACAACTCTTAATTAATAAAATATTATTTTATTACAAAAAAATATGCTGTTACTATAGAAAAATATCTAGCATGTACAACAACAAAAAAGTGGAATTTTTTTAAAAATAAACGAACACTGAAAACTTCCAAACTCGCACACTACTTGTGAGTACCCCTAAATCTGCAAATGGTTAAACTCCAATACTCATTAGTGGGGTTAGTTCATACAAATACAAATCTACAAATACTCTTATGAAATAATGCATCCTACTCCATGATCAAAATGAAACATCAACATAAACCAAAAGAGTTTATAGAAGCACAATGCACACCTATTCCATAGTGGATTGGTGTCACTTTGTTGTGAAAAGTGAACCTTTCCCAACCCTTGACAAGCTAATGATGAAGATGCAATAGAAAAAATTAGCTCTCAATGTGAAGAGAGTAAATTTGCATAAATTGTGAATGCTAAAATGAGGAATGAGACCTCCAATTTATAGAATATTTTGATGAGAGAAGAAGAAAAATGGGTGAATGTGGGACAAAGATTCAACTAATAGGAAGGAGCCACTTTTCCAAATGTGAGCGGATGAAGGATCTGCAAGTTTTGGTCAATGTGCCAATAAATGAGAACAGTTGGCCTTTTCAAAATTCAAATTTGGCTTGTTGGAGGGAGAAAAATGGACTTAAATGCCAGGTGGGGGACATGTAAGAGGGGAGTTAATGCCACGTTAGAAGGGACAAGTCAACTTGTTTTTGAATTCAAATTTGAGGGAATATTCTCTAAAGATGTCTTGTTGAGGGAAAATGAGGATTTAAGAGATGAATTAATTGATTTATTTGTGCAAGTGGAAAAAGCTAGAGGATGTGATGGGTGATTAAAATTAGATTAGTCATGGTTTGATTCATTTAAGATGATGATAAGGTAATTTTACCCATTTGACTTAGATACTTGAATTTATTTAAATAAAAAAGGAGGAATATGAATTTTGAGATTTAATTAAATAAAGTTTGATTTATTTAATTAAAAGGATTATGTAAGATAAAGGTTAATTTATTCAATTTAAAGGAGATGAACTTAGGAGATGATTTATTTAATCAAAAGATAGAATGTTAGTATTTGATTAAAAACTGATCTACTTAATCAAATGAGGTAATGATTTAATTAAATAAAGTGAATCTATTTAATTAAATGATGAAATGTTAGATTTAATTAAATAAAGGTTATTCAATTAAAATGGTAAATTGAAATGCATGCATATTATAAGTGTCTACACTACTAACTTTGATCGACTCCAAACTCCAAAATAAAATTCCTCAACACCCAAGCTATTCCACATCAATAATATGATCTACTAATAAAATTAAAATTATTATGAAAAACATTTAAAAAGACACACCAAAAATTGGAAACAAACCACACAATCTTCACCAACAATTAAGCACATCAACTTCATCTACAAATCGAACTTTTCCAAATAAAATCCCACTTGAAAGATGAACTCTCTACCTCATGAGAAGTATGATGAGGCATGGAATAAAACTCAAAATTGCTACACACAACAAAATAAGTAAATATTAAAATACCCAAAATATTGAGAAAAAATTTCATAAAATAATGCACCTAAATTTAACATACTTAGCACAAGACCCCACATGAAAGATGAACTCTTTAGCTCATGGGATGTATGATAAACCATGAAATAACATTAAAAAAATACTCCACACAACAACATCAACACCTAAATCAGACTAAAAATCAATTGCAAAACCACATCTATACACAAACATACCATATTGAAACTAGTTATTTGTAATAACCTATGTAACTATATTCCACTTCATATATGAGGATTCCTTCCATAATCAAATGCTTTTCATTCTCTAATTTCTACAACTAATGGGTTTTTATTTACAAGTCATAATCCTCTATGGGGTTTTGTCAATAGAAAGATGTTACAAAACATAATTAATTTATTAAAAAAATTAAAAAACAAAACAAAAAAAAAGAAAAGTTATAACTATTTTAAAAATAATTTATACTAAAATAATTATTTAATAATTAAAGTTTATCAAGATATATATATATATATATATATATATATATATATATATATATATATATAGAAAAACAAGATTGCTCTCCACAAATCCCAAAGCCCGTTTCTACAATTAAAAAACAAAAATGTCAGAATAGATAGCAACAAAAATAAAATAGAATATGATGAGAAATTATTCTCCCCTCGAAAATCCCGCCGAAAATGATCCTGGGCAAAGGGAATTGAAGCGAAAGGGTCGGCCACATGCACGAATAATGCCTTGCCGGGTACATGCACTTAAATTTAGGATCTTAATCTACTCCATCTAAATGCTCTGCATTCTACTTTATACAGTGAAGGCTCCACAGAAAATATACACATATTTTATCCAGTCACGTTCACGTTCCAAGTGGGACTAGGGTTTGGATTAAAATGACTTATGACAGTAACGTCACATGTGCCACATTGACCGGTTCCCATGTGACCGGTTCAAATTATTGGAATTAAACATAAATTAAATTTTAAATTTTAGATATATAAATATGATTTATTATTTTTAAATTAAATAATTAATTAGAAATATATATAATAACTATAATTTTCTCACAGTTCATGAAGAATAATATGAATGTTTTTGGTTTAATTATATATGTTCTTTTGAATGGATGTTTCAAATTAAGAAGAGGTCTACTTTCAAATTAAAAAGTCAGATGTCACTTGATTTAGTCTTATTATTGTAGGTTTTTTTGCCTTCTTTTTGGAGAAGAATAATTTGTCCAATCACAATAGAGAAAAAATGTTATTATATTATTATGTTTATAAAAATGATCAATTTAAATTATTAAAATATGATTGAACTATAAATACATAATAGAAAGACATACATAATTGAACTAGAAACATAGAAATATATATTTCTAAATTTTAATAAATGTTAAGAAAAATTAATTATTTTATAAAAAAAAATTTCCACATTATAAATATACTAAATTTAGAGACAATTAATTATTCATTAAAATTAATATAATACAAATTGGATATTTATAAATAAAATAAAACCATTTATAAAAAATAATATAAACAATTTATAAAAGAAAATATTTTTTACAGTTTAAAATATAACTTTTAAATAATTTGTAAATTAATAGCTTTGAATATATGTTTACAATAGTTATACCAGTTAAATTACATTTTTCCAAATTTCCAGTCAAAATAATGATAAAAAATATATCAAAGAAGTTATTTCTGGATTAGATTGTGTGTAAGTTATTTTCTTGAGCTCTCTATTCTGATGATGGATTACGGAGTGTGATCGGAAACGTTGATCCAAAAAAATAATTTCTAGACACACTATCTAATCCAGAAACAACTTCTTTGATATTCTTATGAATTGTAGAAATCTAATAACATTGATAAAAAAATATATTTAACCATAAAACATAAAAAGGACACATTTCTAGAAAGCACCACATTCTCGTGAGCACTACCGTTAAAGAAAGAAAAGAATTAACAGCACACCGACCCGTCACCCACTCACGCGTCTGTAATAGTTAAACTTGACTAAATGCAACTTGCCTTTTCAAAACGTGCGTTTTTCTTGGTTAAGACAAGTCTTTTGTGCCGGACGAGAGACGTACACGCTGCTATAAACATGGTCACAGAATCTTTGTTCTTTGATTGAGATGAATTGCATTGACTAGTAATTGGGCCCACAGATTTAAGTCACGTTGATAAAGAAAATTATTATAATAAAAAATTGATTATTAGATAATTTTTATAATTAACTTTTTTAATTGGATGAAAAATGTACTTTTAAATTTTTTAATTATATAAAAAAAATTTATATAATTTATTATATGTATTGTTTATAGAATTTATTGTAAAGTAGTATAAAAATAATTAGAATTAAAAATTAGATTATATTTAAATTTTTATTTTATTTTATTTAAAATTTATTTGAAGTAAATTATATTAAATGTGATATATTTAATCATAACATGAATGTATTTAGATTTGAAATATATTTTAAATGTTTTCATCATGAAAGGGCAAGTGTTTCAACAATGGAAAATCTCAGGAAGATTTTATGTTTCAATGTCATCTTATCTTTCCATCATGAAAGGGCAAGTGTTTCAAAGATGGAAAATCTCTAGAAGGTTTTATGTCTCAATGTCATCTTATCTAATAATCTCATTAATATAACTATAATTTGAATTTACATTAAACTTGAGGAAATGAAATGTTGGTAAGGGTAGACTTGTCATGTCCCTTTTTTAATTAATTTATTATAGAAAGAAACTATCCCATTTAAAATATTTTAATTAGGCTATGGTATGGAAATTGAGAAATAATCGTATTTAAAATTGATTATTTGGACTTGAATCATTTATTATTGCTTGTTTTTGATTAAAAAAAAGGTCAAATAATTAATTTAATAATATTATTTTGGAGTAATTTCTCAAGAAAGGGTGTGAGATTTCTTATGTGGGGAAATGTAACCTCTAGATTTAGGTGGCAATCAATTATTAGCAAATTCTTTGACAATTTTGATCAAGAATATTGCAACAAACAAAATGGTGAGCTTTTTGAAGAGAAAATGATGAGAATAATATTATTTTATTTATTTTTTCAAGAGAAGATTTTTTGGATTTGAATCTCAATTTATTTGTAGACAAAGTAACATTTCAAGATCTTTTTGCTATTTCAATTTCACAATTTTTTAGAAAAAAAAATTACCATCAAATTGACAAAAAAAATACTTCAATTAGAAATATAAAATTCCCATCCAATTGAAAAATCAATATATATCTATCCATGATAAATGACATTTTGAAAACTTTCACCTAACAATAGATTTTTTTAATTTTTTTTTTATAATATTGAAAAAATGCATATATTAATAGATTTAACAACTGCTGAAACTTGTTTTCCTACACCTCAACAATGATTGGACTTAGTTCCACACTCAAAGCGCACAAATTTCTAAATTCATTAACGTGGTATTGACTGCACTATTTCGGCTGTGTCGTTCATTGGGTAGCCTATTTGTTCTCTATTTAAATTCGAAAATAAAGCAGAAACAGAGGATCATCTACGCACTACTTCAATGACGATTAAGTATTTGGTCTTAGCGATTACTGTGAGTATTACACTGCATAATTGCAGTGCTGTAACTATGGATGGTGGAGATACGCTTCGACTGGGGGCTTCGCTCACTGTAAATCAGACCCTAATGTCAAAGAATGGCACGTTCGCGTTAGGATTTTTCAGTCCGAGAGGAACAAATAATTGGTATATTGGCATTTGGTATGCACCAGTCTCTCAAAAGGCCATAGTTTGGGTGGCTAACAGAGACAATCCTGTCAGACACAAGCCCGGCGTTCTGAAATTCTCGAGAGACGGTCATCTCAGATTGTTTGATAGAAAGGGCCGGTCAGTTTGGTCGACTGATATTGGCCAGAAAGGATCCCGGGTTGTGATAACGGACTCTGGTAATTTCATTATGCTGGACACTCACAACAAGTCTGCGATTGTTTGGGAGAGTTTTGCGCATCCGACAGATACATGGTTGCCTGGCATGAAGATGTGGAAAGGCATGAAGCTAAATTCGTGGAAGAGTTCTTCGGATCCTGCAATTGGGCTCTTCTCTTTCGGAATGGACATGTCTCCAGGAAAGACGCAGACGATGTTGTTCTATAACAAAACCGTTCCATATAGATCTAGCGGGGAATCCACTGCGAATTATTTTACTAAGGTTCCCGAATTGGAAGGCCAGAAGAAAGTTGAAGTGTCCTGTGTGAGGTTTTCTCCTTCAAGGATATACATTGATTTTGGCATAAACTCGATAGATCATACCCTCACGGGGCGGTTAGTGTTAAATACGAACGGCGAATTGCAGCTTTACTTCTGGATGGATGATGATACATGGAGTCTGAGGTGGTCGACATACAGAGGTCAATGCAGTGACTATGAAATCTGCGGGGCGTATGGATTGTGCAATGCGAATGATGTGTGCAGTTGTGTCAAGGGCTTCACGCCCAAACACGACTCTCAGGGTTGGTGGTCAACCGGGTGTGCGCGGAGAAGTCCCCTGAAATGCTCTGTCACGGAGAGCACAACTGACGGCTTCTTCGAAGCCCAGAACCAATACTTGCCAGAAAAGGAAGCTGTCCTACACAACGACAAGCAAACACAGCAAGGCTGTCGTACTGCTTGTCTCAACAATTGCTCCTGCACAGCCTTTGCTTTCGCTGTTTCTGATCCACCCGTCTGTAGATTGTGGTTTTGGGATTTGTTCGGAATGCGTGTTTCGTCGGAGGGCCAATCCGTCTTCATTAGGCTCGCAGCTTCTGAGTTGCGGCACTCGACATCAGAGCGAAGGATCAAAGCCCCTGCATTCACTATTTTAGTTTCTCTCGCCGCAGCTTTTTCTGCTGTTTCAGCTCTCCTGATAGCCGCATTTATTCTATGGAAACATCGAAGACTGTGGAAGAAAGACATGGAAGAGGAGGTGCCAATCTCGCTCAAAAAGTTCACTTACAAAGAGCTGCGAATTGCAACGAAGAATTTCAAACATAAGCTGGGTAGCGGAGCATTCGGCTCTGTGTTCAAAGGAACTCTGCCAGACAACACGCCTGTTGCAGTTAAGAGATTAGAGGGTTCCACTCAAGCAGAAAAACAATTTCGTGCGGAAATAATCACCACTGGCAGAATACAGCATGTGAATTTGGTCAGGATGTTGGGATTCTGTGTAGAACGTTCACGAAGGTTACTGGTGTATGCCTACATGCCCAACGGCTCCCTAAACTCCTTCCTCTTTTCTAAGTCGGAAGACGCAGAGAAGGTGTTGAGGGCTGGGCTTAAGTGTCACACACTAAGCCCTGACTTTTTGAGTGAGTCAAAAATAAATACTTTCCGTTTTTGTTTTTGTTTTCCGTTCAGTTTGGCACTGTCACGGCTGGGCTTCGTACAAGTCATTGTCATGGCTGAGCTTCGTACAAGTCCCTCCCTGTTCACAAGTCCGTCCCTCCAGTTTGTCATTCACTTACCAAAAGTACTACTGTTTTCTACATTTCTCAACGCCGCTCCAACTTATTCATATTTTATGGATGATGGCGTGGGAAATTTGAAGCTTTTTAGCATGAAATCAAAGTATTTTTTTATTTTAGATTTATTTTAAAAGATTATTTGTTGTATTTTAAAATAAATTATTTAGATAGAAATATCTAAGATAATTAAATAATACAACGAATTATATAAATTAAATTTAAATAAATCTATTGTATTAAAATAATTGATATATATATTTATATATAATTTATTTATTTATAAATATTAATAATAAATCAATCATTATATATTATTTTATTAATATATATATAAATATAATAAATTTATATAAAATAAGACAATAGATTTGTTTTATATATTATTTATTATTTATATAATATTATTGTATATTGTTATATATTTGTATATAACATTTTATTTATTCTAATATATTATATATTATATTATATTATATAAATTATATAATCTATCATCATAATGATTGCTTTATCCCTTCCATTGACTTTTTTTTTGAATAGTTAGTACAATAATATGATTTATTAGTCTGAACTATCATACGTATGTTGATTTGTATTTAAGTAATTACATTTATTTAATTAGCTTATATTTGGTGAACCTTTCTACCTTACACAAACTATTTTTTACCCATATCAAGGCTTTTCATATCAATATAGGTATGGCATATACATCTCACTTTCAGATAAAAGAAAAAATCTTTACAACCATTTCGTTTCATTACTATTACATTGTTACTATCTCTTCAACAATGGTTTTAAGCTTTATTTTATATCTTTTTCACCTACCCTTAAAAAATATACCACTAAAATTTTCACATTTTTAATCTAAATCCAAACTTTTAATCTTTATTTTTCAATCTTTTTTATTACATGAACTACTTGAGATCCTAATCTTCCATTACAAATTAGTGCTCATCTAAACCTTCTATTGTGATGTTCATATTGAAGAAACAAATTCTATAAAACACACGCACACACATATATATATGAAAATAATAATATATTTTATTAGATATTATTATATATTTATACAACATATTATTTATTATATTACATTATATATTATATTATTAGTACTTTCCATAGGCAATGTTTTTGCAATTAGTTTTGTTATTAAAAAATATCAGTAATGAATAAGGTAGAAAAAATATTACAATTAATCAAAATTAGAAAATACCACCATTCATTTAAAAGCAACTTACAACAACAAAATCAAGTGTAATATAATGTTGAAATCATTAAAGAAATTTAATAATTTTTGATTAATTTGGATTTTTTATTAATAAAAAATGTAATAGCTAAAATTAATATAATATACAAATTTTGAAAAATAAAAAATAATTTTACAACAAAAGATTAATAAATTTTGTAAATACTAATCTTTACATTACAATAATACACTACCTTATAAACTTAATAGATAATCAAATAGACTCTACCATTTTTCCAATATTAATTTTTACAATATAATATAAATTTACAATGTAAAATTAATATAAATTTGACATTAAAATTTTACCAAATACAAGACAATATAAGAAAAAGAATGTTATAAGAATATTGTTAATTCCTATTAAAACAAGAGTTGCACACAACGAAGTTCCTGCCAAAAAGTTATAAAATAGTAATGTTTTAAAAAGTTAGAAATGAAATTATTGGTTATTTATGTTTTAAAAATTTAGAAATGAAATTATTGATGAGGTGGGACTATTGAGTAACAAGAACAAATGATTAAGGTAAGGATTATATTTGTTGTCAAAGGTTTAGTTCTAGAGAATTCTTAATTATTAATGCTTATTTGTGCATTTGGATATGAATCCAATTGAATGTCTTTCCATATCATTATGGAAAATTTTATTATTGCAACCCTAACTCTAACATTAATTAAGCCTTGACCCTAACCTGATTGAACTTGTATTATAACCCTAACTCTAACACTAATTAAATTGTAATCGTAACCCTAGGTATCATTGAAACCTAACCCTAATTGTATCAAATCCCTAGAGAACTCTAATTGAACCCTAACCCTAAAATAAATAATAACCCTTACCTTAATTGAACCCTAACTCCAATCCTAGCCCTAATTTAAGACTAATCTTAACCCTGACCTTAATTAAACCCTTATTGAATTGTAACCCTAATTGATCCCTAACCCAAATTGAATACTAATCGAATCCTAACCCTAAGTGAATAGCAACCTCTATTAAACTTCAACCATAACCTTAATTAAAATCCAACCATAATCCTATTTGAATTTTGACCCTAATCATAACCATAATTCAACCCTAACCTGAATTGAACCCTAACCCTAAACATGAGTTCAATTAAGTTTAAGGTTCAAATAGGGTTAGACTTTAATTAAAATTAGGTATAGGATTGAATTATGATTAGGGTTGGGATTGGGGGTAAAGATTAAGGTTCTATGATAAAGCTTGGGGTTAGTGTTAGGGTTCAATTGGGGAAAGGGTTAGTATTAGGGTTAGGGTTATGGTTCAATTAGGGTTTTATTAATGTTAGTTTTAGAATCATAGTTATGTTTAGGGTTGGATATAAAATTAGAGTTAGGTTTGAAGTTAATTAGTGTTAGTTTTAGGGTTGGGGTTATGGTTAGACTTATAATTAGTGTTAATATTGGGATTAGATTCTGTCACTTTAATAAAAATAATCTTCTATAAATTCATTCATTTTTTTTTGAAACTATATAATTTAAAATATTTTCAAATTTACCTATGTTGATATATGAGAGATATAGAAAATCTAAACTCTATAGTTGCTTATAAATAATTTTATGTGTTCTTATAATTCACTTGACATTGTGTATAAAAGGTTTAAGTAAGTTATGAATGTTATAATATACAAAATAAATTTGTTTTCAATGTTTATTTGTTAGTTTAAAAGGTTCAATTAGGGTAGGGCTTAGTATTAGGGTTAGGGTTATGGTTCAATTACAGTTTTATTAATGTTAGTTTTAGAATCATAGTTATGTTTAGGGTTGGATATAAAATTAGAGTTTGGTTTGAAGTTAATTAATGTTAGTTTTAGGTTGGGGTTATGGTTAGACTTATAACTAGTGTTAGTATTGGAGTTAGATTCTATCAATTTAATAAAAATAATCTTCTACCAATTCATTCATTTTGTTTTGAAATTATATAATTTAAAATATTTTTAGATTTACCTATGTTGATATATGAGCAATATAATTTAATATAAAAATTAATTTTTTTTTCAATGTTTATTTGTCAGTTTAAAAGATGTGTTGGAATAATGTTGCAATCAAGATTAAATTTTTCTTAAAAATAAGATTACCAACTCATGCTCCACAATACGAGCTGTACATACCCTACCCCCTGCAGGATTTGAACTTGTGACCTCCCTGTCAAGAGCACAAGTTCTCCACCATATCTCCCTGTATAGAGATATTAAGATAAAGAACCCTAAAAGGTCTTATATATGTATTTTTAGACATAAAATAATAGACTAAAAATATAAAAAATGAAAATAAGGGATGAATAGAGATAAGCGCAAAATAAGGTCTTAGAAATATGAAACAATTTTCATTTGAAAAATAGGAAAGTGTTGTAAATTAGTGAAATATATAGAATAAAAAATGATTAAACATGATTTTTTTTATGTGAAAATATGATAAAGTATATTACATTAATAAAAAATAATTTAATTAAAAAAATAAATGTGTAAAAATAATGGTAAAATTCATATATTTATATTATTTCTTATTTAATTTTGTGTTTATTTTTAGAGAAATAAACTCTTGTTATGTTTCATAGATAAATATATAGAAACAAAAGAATGACTACCAAAAACATTCTCTAAAAAGTCAATGAGATGTATATGCCATACATATATTGATATGAAAAACCCTCATATGGGTAAAAATTAGTTTGTGTAAGCTAGAAAAGCTCACCAAATATAAGCTAATTAAATAAATGTAATTAATTAAATGCAAATCAACATATATTATGTATGATAGTTGAGACTAATAAATCATATTGTTGTACTAACTATTTAACTATTTTAAAAAAAAGTCAATACAAGAGATAAAGGCAATCATTATGAAGATAGATTATATAATTTATATAAAAATAATTTATATAATATAATATAATACATAATATATTAGAATAAATAATATGTTATATATAAATATATAACAATATACAATAATACTATATAAATAATAAATAATATATAAAATAAGACTATAAATATATATATCAATTATTTTAATACAATAGATTTATTTAAATTTAATTTATATAATTCATTGTAGTATTTAATTATCTTAGATATTTTTATATAAATAATTTATTTTAAAATATAACAAATAATCTTTTAAAATAAATCTAAAATAAAAAAAATACTTTGATTTCATGCCAAAAACCTTCAAATTTCCCACACCATCATCCATAAAATATGAATAACTCCGAGCGGCGTTGAGAAATGTAGAAAAAGAAGTACTTAGGTAAGTTACTGACAAACTAGCACGATGCAGGCACATGAACAGGGAGGGACTTGTACAAAGTCCAGCTGTGACAGTGACTTGTATGAAGCCCAGCCGTGACAGTGCCCAGTTGAACGGAAAACGGAAACGGAAAGTATTCAATTTTGACTCACTCAAAAAGTCAGGGCTTAGTGTGTGACACTTAAGCCCAGCCGGTGTTGAGCTGGAAGACACGGTTTGAGATCGCATTGGGAACTGCACGAGGATTAGTTTATCTGCATGAGGAATGCAGGGATCGCATCATTCACTGCGATATTAAACCTGAAAACATTCTCTTGGACAGCGACTTCAGCCCAAAGGTGGCAGATTTTGGGCTAGCGAAGGTGGTAGGTAGAGATTTCAGCCGCGTGCTGACGACCATCAGAGGAACACCAGGGTACCTAGCTCCCGAGTGGATCTCCGGCCTTCCAATCACTCCCAAGGCAGACGTATACAGTTTTGGTATGATGTTACTGGAAATTATATCCGGTCGTAGAAATCTGGACTTGAAGGTTGAGGAGAGCAGGTTGTACTTTCCTACCTGGGCTTCATCTCAAATTCAGAGGGGAAACATAACAGGCGTTGTGGATACAAGGATAGTAAGTGAGGCGGACATAAAAGAGGTGAAAAGAGCCGTTGCGGTAGCCGAGCTGTGCATTCAAGTTGATGAGAATGAGAGACCGAGCATGAGTGAAGTGGTGAAGATATTGCAAGGCACGATGGAGGCTCCTGTGCCACAAATCCCGAGGTCTCTACAGGTGGTAGTAGATAAGGTAGGCGACGACGACAGCAGCAGCTGCGGTCAACATGCTTCCATATCAACTGGTTCCATACCCGAGAAATACTAGCCGGTTTTAGGTCCTAGTGCTTTAGTGAGGTGTCATATTCTGATATAATTGTTATTGATTATAAAACAAAGCATCTTTATTTATGATTTCTAAGTTCGGATTATTATTGGGTCCTCAGTCATCTTGTGCATACGGCTTTAGTCTAAGGTCCTAGTTTCGTTCACGAGGGTTAGGTAATTGGTAATGGTTATATCTAGTTTTTTCGCATAGTGTGAAGTTATTTTACTTTACAATTTTGAGTGTATTAATAATGGGGTTTTGTATTATAAATTTGTATTATTTTCTTAATAATAAATTTGATGGTCTATATTTGATTGTCATGGCATTCCATCAGGTTATGAGACCTCATTTCTTTGAGGCATTTTTTCAAAGAGTTCACTGCCTTGTCTATGCTAACACATTTTTCATACATGTCTATCAAAGCATTTTATCAAATAGTTCATTGCCTTGCTGCTATGGCTAAAAGCCTAAAATAGGTGCTTTGGAACAAGCTATGGATGCTTAGAAAAAATCTATCATAGCATAATAGTAATCGACAAGCTGAGGCAATACAAAGATTTCCAAACTGATCTACCTGACATACATTGGTGGAGTGGTGTGGAAATGCCTTATAAGACTCTCAAAACTCAATGCAAAGGATTTTAGACCGAGCCATAAGAAGAATGCTCAAACAAACATTAAATTTAATGGATTCCTTCTCAAATGGATGCAAAAAAATGGCAATTCCCCAACCTACTGGAAACAATCTAAATTTAAACCCTAAACTCTTGCACAATTTGTACAAGTTAAGAAACAACTGAAAAACATAGAAAATAAGATAAAACAGGGAACTCTTTGTTAATTTAATTCTTCCAGAATACAATGATCTCTTTGTTCGGCCTTTACAATGCTTTTAAAGAAGTTTCCAACCATCAACTACCTCTTCATCTTCCTTGAACGACCTATGACTCGTCCTCTTCGTTGATTTTCTTGTTTTGTCTCTTCAAATTCTTTCTTTTTCTCTCTTTTACATATTTAGCATTTTGACAATATTACACTTTGTGCTTTTTCATGCCTTGATTACATTTAATTTTGGTATTACATGGACTTAAATAAATTTTTGACAACTTAGCCTTTTGAAGGCATTACATGACCTAGGTGTTCTTGCACCACAAGCTATGGTCTCATGGTTTTTTTTCACATCAACGTGATTTGATTCTCATTTTTTTCACGTGAAAATCAGCTTGAACTAGATTTTGTATTATGGAGCTATATTAAGTTACCACTTCAAAAACCAATGTAACAATGATACAAAATAATGTTTGAGACTACAAGAAGACATCAAAATGGCTAGTGTACTAAACAAATTCTTATGATTTACAAATAATGTTGATAACTCTACTCAGTTGGCTTCTTTATTCAAAATCATACAAATTGAACCCTAGCATCAATAGACTTTATAAATCAAGCTACCACAATTCAAGTTACATCAGGCCCATATCACTAAGACACAACCTGAACAATAGGAGGAATGGGCTATTTCAACATACTACACTCAAACCCTTAAGGGATAGATCCAGTTGAACGTAGCTCAGAGCGATTCTCCATGTTTGGATGCAAAAGAGGACCATGCCTAGCGTAAACATGCCTATTTAGATGCATTGAAACATTCTTTTTGGTCACACGAGTTGCAGAACAAAAATTGCACTAGTTTGCAACTTTCCACTGCTTCTATTTGACACTTTTTCTATCAACTGAAAACTAGACGATACAAAAAAACTACTCTGAGATAACGAAAACTGAGAGAGGTTATTGTAGAGGGGCCCAACACGATCTCATAGGATTAGACAAGAATTTTATAAGCATCATAGTGTTCGAGTAACCTCATGCTGAAGTTTGTAGTCATTTTGCCCTTTTGACCCTTAAGGGATCGATCCGGTTGAACGTAGCTCAGAGTGATTCCACGTGTTTGGGTGCGAAAGAGGACCATGCCTAGCATAAACATTCCTATTCAGACGTGTTAGAATAGTCTGTTTGGTCACACGAGTTGCAGAACAAAAATTGCACCACTTTGCAGCTTGCCACTGCTTCCATTTAACACTTTTTCCATCAACTGAAAACTGGACACTACGGGAAAACCACTTTGAGATAACAAAAATTGAGAAAGGTTATTCTAGAGGGGCCCAACATGATCCTATAGGATAAGACAAGAAGTTTATAAGCATCACAGTGTCCGAGTAACCTCATACTGAAGTTTGCAGCTATTTTTCCCTTTGGACCCTTAAGGGATCGATCCGGTTGAATGTAGCTTGGAGTGATTCTGTGTGTTTGGGAGTGAAAGAGGACCATGCCTAGCATAAAAGATCATATTCAGATGAGTTGGAACAGTCCATTTGGTCACACGAGTTGCAGAACGAAAATTGTACCACTTTGCAACTTTCCACTACCATTTGACACTTTTTCCATCAATTGAAAACTAGACACAATGAGAAAAAAACTCATAGATAACGAAAACCGAGAGAGGTTATTGTAGAGGGGCCTAACACAATCCCATAGGATTATATGAGAATTTTATAAGCATTACAGTGTTCGAGTAACTTCATGCTGAAGTTTGTAGCTATTTTTCCCTTTGGACCCTTAAGAGATCAATTCGGTTGAACGTAGTTTGGAGTTATTCCGCGTGTTTGGGTGCAAAAGAGGACCATGCCTATTCAGATGCATTAGAATAGTCCATTTGGTCACATGAGTTGCACAACTAAAATTGCACCACTTTGCAACTTTCCACTACTTCCATTTGACACTTTTTCCATCAATCGAAAATTGAAGACTACGAGAAAACCACTTTGAGATAACAAAAATTGAGAGAGGTTATTGTAGAGGGGCCCAACATGAACCCATAGGATTAGATGAGAAGTTTCTAAGCATCACAGTCTCTGAGTAACATCATGCTGAAGTTTGCAGCCATTTTTCCCTTTGGACCCTTAAGGGATCGATCTGGTTGAACGTAGCTCGGAGCGATTCCGCGTGTTCGAGAGCAAAAGAGGACCATGCCTAGTATAAAAATTCCTATTCAAATACGTTGGAATAGTTTGTTTGGTCACACGAATTGTAGAACGAAAATTGCACCACTTTGCAACTTTCCACTACTTCGATTTGACACTTTTTCCATCAACTAAAAATTGGAGACTACGAGAAAACCACTATGAGATAATGAAAACCAAGAGAGGTTACTTTAGAGGGGCCCAACATGATCCCATAGGATCAGACGAGAAGTTTCTAAGTGTCACAGTGTCTAAGTAACGTCATACTAAAGTTTGCAGCCATTTTTCCCTTTGGACCCTTAAGGGATCGATCCAGTTGAACGTAGCTCGGAGTGATTCCGCATGTTTGTGTGTGAAAGAGGACCATTCCTAGCATAAAAATTCCTATTCAGACATGTTGGAACAGTCTGTTTTATCACACAAGTTGCAGAACGAAAATTGCACCACTTTGTAACTTTCCACTACTTCCATTTGACACTTTTTCCATCAACTAAAAATTGGAGAAAATGGGAAAACCACTTTGAGATAACGAAAAATAAGAGAGGTTATTTTAGAGGGGCCCAACACAATCCCATAGGATCAGACAAGAAGTTTCTAAGCATCAAAGTGTCTGAGTAACCTCATGCTAAAGTTTGCAACCATTTTTCTCTTTGGACCCTTAAGGGATCGATCTAGTTGAACGTAGCTCAGAGTGATTCCATGTGTTTGGGTGTGAAAGAGAACCATGCCTAGTGTAAAACTACCTATTCAGATGTGTTGGAACAATCCGTTTGGTCACACGAGTTGCAGAACAAAAATTGCACCACTTTGCAACTTTTCACTGCTTACATTTGACACTTTTTCCATCAATTGAATACTGGCGACTACGGGAAAACCACTCTGAAATAAAAAAAACCGAGAGAGATTATTGTAGAGCAGAGGGCTCCAACATGATCCCACAGATCGCATTTGGTAAAGTCAGGCATCACGTTGTCCGAGTAACTCCCATGTCAAGTTTGCTCATTTTTCCCTTTGGACCCTTAAGGGATCAATCCTACTTGAATGTAGTTTGGAGCCATTTCTGCAGGTTTGGGTGTGAAAAGGAACATTCCTAGTGTAAAATTTATTCATATGGCTGGAACAATCCGCTTGGTCACAATAAGCTACGTGAATGGCAATTCACTTTTGGTAACTTTCCAATCGCTTCCATCATACTTTGGTGATCAACCGAAATGGATATGCTGTTCCACCTCTAAGATAACAAAAATCGGGAGAGAGTTGGCTCAGAGGGGGCCCAACATGATCCCATAGGATTAGATGAGAAGTTTCTAAGCACCACAGTGTCTGAGTAACCTCACGTTGAAGTTTGCAGTCATTTTTCCCTTTGGACACTTAAGGGATCGATCCAGTTGAACGTAGCTCAAAGCAATTATACGTGTTTGGGTGCAAAAGAGGACTATGCCTAGCATAAACATGCCTATTCAAATGCATTGGAACAATCTGTTTGGTCACACAAGTTGTAGAATAAAAATTGCACCACTTTGCAACTTTCCACTGCTTCCATTTGACACTTTTTCCATCAACTGAAAACTAGAGACTACAGGAAAACTAGTCTGAGATAATGAAAACCAAGAGAGGTTATTGTAGAGGGGCCCAACATGATTCCATAGGATTAGATGAGAAGTTTCTAAGCATCACAGTGTCTGAGTAACCTCATGCTAAAGTTTGTAGCCATTTTTCCCTTTGGACCCTTAAGGGATCGATTCGGTTGAATGTAGCTCGAAGGGATTCCGCATGTTTGGGTGTGAAAGAGGACCATGCCTAGTATAAAAATTCCTATTTAGATGCGTTGGAATAGTCCATTTGGTCACACGAGTTGCAAAACAAAAATTTTACCACTTTGCAACTTTTCACAAGGCAAAAAGACACCTAAGCTTCAAATCTTGCTTCCAAACTTTTACCAGACCTTGGTATACTTTATTCATCTTTATTTTGACATGAACAAAGCAAAAACACCTTGACCACCTTGAGGTCCTGATTGTCCTTGTTGATCCTGCACCATAAACACCCTACTGTAATCTTACTCCACTGATCTACAAGCCTAATTCAGTGGAGTATGCTTTATTTCTTTACTTGACTCTCAAAACTTCAAATTGAAGGTTCCAAATTGAATTTCAGAAAATGTGCTCTAACAGTGGAAAAAATCAATGGATTTTCTTCTAGATGGACTCAAAAGAAACCTAATTCTCTATATTATCTTAATCTACAAAGGACAAGGCCTAAATATATTGTACTAGTAGTATAAATCTAACAAAACTGAATGAAAACATAGAAATTTATGAACAGGGAACTTTTATTGTAAGATTTCGTTCAAATAAGAATTGAGATTTGTCAAGATCATCAAAATAAGGATGTTGCATTGCTTTTTTGGCTGAGATTCTCTTTGATGGCTCAAAAACCAACATCTTCTGTAATGAGGGACTAATCA
>VDFB02153317.1:0-27039 GCA_007258455.2 Sequoia sempervirens | reverse complement strand
TCTCTCTCTCTCAACCCTCTCCCTCCTATCCCCTCTCCCTCTATTAGGTGTCTCTCTCTCTCTCAACCCTCTCCCTCCTACCCCCTCTCTCTTTGTTAGGTCTCTCTCTCCCTCTCAACCCTCTCCCTCCTACTCCCTCTCCCTCTCTTAGGTCTCTCTCTCTCTCAAACCTCTTCCTCCTACACCTCTCTCTCTCTCAACCCTCTCTCCTCCTCCCTCCATCTACCCTCCTCTCAACCCTCTCCTCCTACCCCCTCTCCCTCTCTTAGGTCTCTCCCTCTCAGTCACTCCCTCTGTCTCTCTCCCCTCTACCCTTAATTGTAAACCTTAAAATCTTCACCCTTAAATCCTCTACCCTCTACCCTTAGCCCTTCCCTCCTTTATCTCCCTCTCACTCCCTTCCTCTCTCTCTCTCTCTCAAGTATCTCCCTCTCTAAGGTATCTCTCTCTCTCACTCTAGCTCTCCCCCTAGTACCCTTAATCCTCTACCCTGTAAATATACCATCTAAAGCTTAAAAAAGCCAAATTTATCATAACGCGAGTGCATTATTAACAGTAGAGATATGTTCATTTAGGATTAAATAACATGCTCGCATTATCACTAAAAATGGTAAAAAATCACAATATACTTGTGATGTCGGCCCACATTCTGCTTATTCTCCTAGTTTTGCACGTGCTTCAACAAAAAGTAGCTTTTTGGTGATTGAGTGAAGTGTGCATGCATTATTTTGAGATTCCATCACCTTTTGATTGTTCTTTCCATCACCTTTGCATGAAATAGCAGAGTTTTCAAGTTGAGAGGCATATAATATCAATTCAAGTTTGAATTATAGTGATAATTGATATGCAATTGAAATTTGGAGGGGAACAAGGTTTTGAAGAAGTCAAATTTTTGAGGAGTTTGAGGAAGGAAGAAGCAAAGGCTGCATAATTGGGTAGAACTCCTCTATTTGAAACTTTTCTTTTTAGGTATGTGAAATCTTTGTACATTTTCTTTCATTGTATTATGGCTTGCTTTCATTTTTGTTGTTTTGCTTATTCCATGTTGATCAAATTGTTTGTTTGTGATACAATATCATATTGCCAAGCCACTCAACAACATCATTTCTTTAGGGAACTTCCTTCCCAAATCAGTAAAGAGTAAAAGATCAATTTATACAAAATTTGTCAAATTCATCCAAAACTAATTTTCATTCAACCAAAATCCATTTATTTCATTTCAAGTTATAAGGCTATTAGTAGCCAATTCACCATCTCCATTTAGCAAACCATTTTCAGAATCAACTTTCAACTTTGCTCTTGTCATAAACAATACAACAATCACTCATCAACTCAACTTACCCCTTCAAGGAAAAAACAATCAAACACCTCTGATCCTTAGACCTGCAATCAAACATCATCCCAGCCATTTAAGATATCTTTGCTCAAATCAACACATTCATCATCCTATCTTCACTTAAACACCATTTGTAACAACAATAAGCAACATTAGTTTAACACTATCACCAGACCTTTAAGATACCAATTTCATCATGTTTTGATTGTAATATTCCAATATATCACTATAGACACACTCTGACTACTTTGCATTCAAGAAACCATTGCCATATATTGGAAACATATGCCCAAATCATCAAATCTTTCACAATCTACCTTAAAAAAATTACCAAGCATAGACACAACTGTGGCATCACAAATGAGACTGCTCCCAAGCACTTAACAACATTCCTTTCACTATTTCTACATATTCTCTATTTTTTGCAAACAATGCCAAATATCTCTAGGAGGCCAACATTCCATCTAATCGGGTGATTCCTTTTCTATCATAAAGCATTTACACAATCCCAATATAGATTCTCAGGCCTATTTTGATCCTTTTCAACGTACTATAAAAGTTTATACACTTATTTCACAAAACATAGTAGAACCAACACACTGTCTACTGGTAAAAGCCCTTAAATAGGTCAATTTATCAAAGCAAGTCATCATAGAACTACTCACTAATCCACCAAACCTACAAATAGTTTTAGGCCATGTGTAGAAACTCACAAATAAACAAGTTTCAAGATGGGAAACACCCATCAATACACAAAATCAGTAAACATTTGATTATAGGGTGAAAACACACCAACCATGAGGGTTTCAATAATGAAACATTTGCAAAACCTCTACTACTCTACCCAATAATTGAAACATGCTTCATTATGTCTGCAAATTATTTTGAAATCATTTCTAAGCTCATCTACATATTGTTTCCTCAAACCCTACTTGAAAACACCATTTTTTTGAATGAGAAAATTCAGAATTTTGCTCATGTAACAGTATCTTGACTTCTTATTTCTATTTACCCCTGCCACACACATCTTCACATTGAAAAGACACTAAATATGATCCATTCCATCGACCTACTAGCCCTACATCGGTGGAATGGCTAAGAATCACTTTTTAGACTCTCTAAACAATTCTAAGGAAACCACAGATCGAGACTTAGGAAACTAAGTTCAAATTAGATTGATTATTTGAATTACAATTCCTACAACTTTCAAGAATGAAAGAATTCTCTTTCCTTGACAAGAATCAAATCTTAGAATGCTTGAATCACTATGCAACCTAAAAACAAGAATAGAAAAGCTTTCCAAAATAACTAAGCAGAGGTTTTTTTATTAATTTTTATAGATTTTTGGGATACAAGATTTGCCTTTCTCGAGCTTACAATTCTTTTTAAAGGTGTCTAAATCAGTTGAAATAACTGCCTCTTCATCTTCATCAACCCATCCTTGCCCTTCCACAAAAAAGACTCTTCACCTTCTTTTGTGCAATTTTACATTTTTACAATAATTGACAACTTTTGTTATAAAAAGAAACTTTTCAATAATATCAGCTAGTGACCTATTTCATGGTGCAAATACATTGAAATTCATCACTTAATGGCCTTCACTCATCATATTTACTTGAACATTACAAATTGAACAAATTAGCCTTTTGAAGGAATTTCATGACCTAGGTGCTCCCGCACCAGTTTGTCAAATTACAACCTTACGTTGTCAATGGAAATTTTAAATCACACAATTCGATACACTTTCCTATTAAATTTTTAAACCACATCTCTTTGAGGCATTTTGTTAAATTTAACAATTGACTTTTTTTGTGTATGCTTCCAAAGCTTTCATTGAGTGATTTTGTCAAATAGTTATACAAACCAGCTTTCATTGACTTTCTTTGTGTATGCTTCCAAAGCTTTCAATTAGTTAATTTGACAACTTAGCACTTTTTGCATAGGTAAAATTATTTCTCATGCTGAAGAAACGAACTGTTAAAAGGAAAAAACTAATAGATGATTAGCTCCAAGCCATCAGAGATAAAGAGAAAAAACGGATGAGGGAATATCGTGAAAGCAAAAATTGGGAACGATTGATGAAAAAAAGCCAATTGAAGAGGAACCTCAACCATCAAAAAGAGAAAAGAAATTAGCAGCACAAAGGGAATGAATGTGAAAGAGTCATGCTAGGGGAGATGTAGATACCATAGTTGGAGAAACGCCCTCTACTACAAGTATGTACGAAGGGACACCATTAAGCACAAGCGAATATGGAGGGACACCATCTACCACAAGTGAGTATGGTTGGACACCATCCACCACATCTGAAGTTGAGAGTACATCATCACTCGAAGTTGAGGAAAAAGGTATGCTATCATCCCCACATAAACCTCAAGGTATGTCTTCTATTCCACCCTCGATCGGAGGTACACAATCTAGCCCACCTCAATTAAATATTGATGAAATTGCTAATGTTGAGATGTATGTACCTAAGAGAACACCACCTAGAATTTTGCATAGAAAGCCAAAGTTTTTGATTAATATTGATGAGGATATTTTGCGGCACATGGAAGGTAAGATTCTAGACAATGAAGAGGGTACAGACTATTACTTGTGTCATTGTGTTGAGGAAAAAAAGAAATTGGAAGCCCCAATTATAGATGGAGAAAACATTGAATACCCTACAGGCTTAGTTGTTGTTACTAGAACGTGGTGAGAAGGTACCCACATAAGAGTGTTAAACATTGGTTGTTTGAGGAATTTGACACGCATCGTAAGATTCTTCATTACTCAAACCTTGTCATGGCATCCAATGTTCATTTGAGAAAATATGGGGGTAGACCTTTGAACAAGACCTTGTGGAAGGTCGTGAGTCTGACCATGAGCCAATACTTGACATAATAAGGAGTAGAGAAGACTCAGATGGTTCATTGGATTAATTTGTAAGTATATGCACAATGGTTCTTATTAATTTATACTTGTATCCACGTCAATTTGGTTGATGCCAATGCTATCATCTTATTTTACTTTGTGTATCTGTATATAACTAGGAAAACATTGATTGGTGTCCCCTTGCATAAAATGTAGATTTATGAGCCATCCAAGAGAATCTCAAGCAAAAAAAAAATGAAACATCCTTATTTTAATGATCTTGACAAATCTCAATTATGATTTTAACCCATTACAAAAGTGTGTGTGAAGCTTGATGAGGCAATTTCAAGTTATTCATTTGAATTTAACCTTATCATGACCACCTATGACATAGACATTATAAGAGCATCTCAAATTTCAAGAAATCATATTCATGAGAGGTGTTGTGTGCAATATGTATCTTGGAACTCCTAGTGAAAATGTATGACCAAGACTGACTAAGTTGAAAGACTTCCATGCCTATCTGTAAGTGTCTTCCATCTATTTTGGATGAGCTATTTCTTTTTATTCTTTTCCTTTGCGTATTTGTAACTAAACTAGTAAAAATTGATTAGTCCCTCATTACAGAAGATGTTGGTTTTTGAGCCATCAAAGAGAATCTCAGCCAAAAAAGCAATGCAACATCCTTATTTTGATGATCTTGACAAATCTCAATTCTTATTTGAACGAAATCTTACAATAAAAGTTCCCTGTTCATAAATTTCTATGTTTTCATTCAGTTTTGTTAGATTTATACTACTAGTACAATATATTTAGGCCTTGTCCTTTGTAGATTAAGATAATACAGAGAATTAGGTTTCTTTTGAGTCCATCTAGAAGAAAATCCATTGATTTTTTCCACTGTTAGAGCACATTTTCTGAAATTCAATTTGGAACCTTCAATTTGAAGTTTTGAGAGTCAAGTAAAGAAATAAAGCATACTCCACTGAATTAGGCTTGTAGATCAGTGGAGTAAGATTACAGTAGGGTGTTTATGGTGCAGGATCAACAAGGACAATCAGGACCTCAAGGTGGTCAAGGTGTTTTTGCTTTGTTCATGTCAAAATAAAGATGAATAAAGTATACCAAGGTCTGGTAAAAGTTTGGAAGCAAGATTTGAAGCTTAGGTGTCTTTTTGCCTTGTGAAAAGTTGCAAAGTGGTAAAATTTTTGTTTTGCAACTCGTGTGACCAAATGGACTATTCCAACGCATCTAAATAGGAATTTTTATACTAGGCATGGTCCTCTTTCACACCCAAACATGCGGAATCCCTTCGAGCTACATTCAACCGAATCGATCCCTTAAGGGTCCAAAGGGAAAAATGGCTACAAACTTTAGCATGAGGTTACTCAGACACTGTGATGCTTAGAAACTTCTCATCTAATCCTATGGAATCATGTTGGGCCCCTCTACAATAACCTCTCTTGGTTTTCATTATCTCAGACTAGTTTTCCTGTAGTCTCTAGTTTTCAGTTGATGGAAAAAGTGTCAAATGGAAGCAGTGGAAAGTTGCAAAGTGGTGCAATTTTTATTCTACAACTTGTGTGACCAAACAGATTGTTCCAATGCATTTGAATAGGCATGTTTATGCTAGGCATAGTCCTCTTTTGCACCCAAACACGTATAATTGCTTTGAGCTACGTTCAACTGGATCGATCCCTTAAGTGTCCAAAGGGAAAAATGACTGCAAACTTCAACGTGAGGTTACTCAGACACTGTGGTGCTTAGAAACTTCTCATCTAATCCTATGGGATCATGTTGGGCCCCCTCTAAAATAACCTCTCTCAATTTTTGTTATCTTAGAGTGGTTTTTCCGCCATCTCCAATTTTCAGTTGATGCAAAAAGTGTCAAATGGAAGCAGTGGAAAGTTGCAAAGTGGTGCAATTTTCGTTCTGCAACTTGTGTGACCAAACGGATTGTTCCAACCCATATGAATAAGAATTTTTACACTAGGAATGTTCCTTTTTCACACCCAAACACACGAAATCGCTCCAAACTACATTCAACTGGATCGATCCCTTAAGGGTCCAAAGGGAAAAATGGCTGCAAACTTCAGCATGAGGTTACTCGGACACTGTGATGCTTACAAACTTCTCGTCTGATCCTATGGGATCATGTTGGGCCCCTCTACAATAATCTCTCTCGGTTTTTGTTATTTCAGAGTGGTTTTCCCGTAGTCTCCAGTATTCAATTGATGGAAAAAGTGTCAAATGTAAGCAGTGAAAAGTTGCAAAGTGGTGCAATTTTTGTTCTGCAACTCGTGTGACCAAACGGATTGTTCCAACACATCTGAATAGGTAGTTTTACACTAGGCATGGTCCTCTTTCACACCCAAACACATGGAATCACTCTGAGCTACGTTCAACTAGATCGATCCCTTAAGGGTCCAAAGAGAAAAATGGTTGCAAACTTTAGCATGAGGTTACTCAGACACTTTGATGCTTAGAAACTTCTTGTCTGATCCTATGGGATTGTGTTGGGCCCCTCTAAAATAACCTCTCTTATTTTTCGTTATCTCAAAGTGGTTTTCCCATTTTCTCCAATTTTTAGTTGATGGAAAAAGTGTCAAATGGAAGTAGTGGAAAGTTGCAAAGTGGTGCAATTTTCGTTCTGCAACTTGTGTGACAAAACAGACTGTTCCAACACGTCTGAATAGGAATTTTTATGCTAGGAATGGTTCTCTTTCACACACAAACATGCGGAATCACTCCGAGCTACGTTCAACTGGATCGATCCCTTAAGGGTCCAAAGGGAAAAATGGCTGCAAACTTTAGTATGACGTTACTTAGACACTGTGACACTTAGAAACTTCTCGTCTGATCCTATGGGATCATGTTGGGCCCCTCTAAAGTAACCTCTCTTGGTTTTCATTATCTCATAGTGGTTTTCTCGTAGTCTCCAATTTTTAGTTGATGGAAAAAGTGTCAAATCGAAGTAGTGGAAAGTTGCAAAGTGGTGCAATTTTCGTTCTACAATTCATGTGACCAAACAAACTATTCCAACGTATTTGAATAGGAATTTTTATACTAGGCATGGTCCTCTTTTGCTCTCGAACACGTGGAATCGCTCCGAGCTACGTTCAACCGGATCGATCCCTTAAGGGTCCAAAGGGAAAAATGGCTGCAAACTTCAGCATGATGTTACTCAGAGACTGTGATGCTTAGAAACTTCTCATCTAATCCTATGGGTTCATGTTGGGCCCCTCTACAATAACCTCTCTCAATTTTTGTTATCTCAAAGTGGTTTTCTCGTAGTCTTCAATTTTTGATTGATGGAAAAAGTGTCAAATGGAAGTAGTGGAAAGTTGCAAAGTGGTGCAATTTTATTTGTGCAACTCATGTGACCAAATGGACTATTCTAATGCATCTGAATAGGCATGGTCCTCTTTTGCACTCAAACACGCGGAATCACTCCAAACTACGTTCAACCGAATTGATCTCTTAAGGGTCCAAAGGGAAAAATAGCTACAAACTTCAGCATGAAGTTACTCGAACACTGTAATGCTTATAAAATTCTCATCTAATCCTATGGGATTGTGTTAGGCCCCTCTACAATAACCTCTCTCAGTTTTCGTTATCTATGAGTTTTTTTCTCATTGTGTCTAGTTTTCAATTGATGGAAAAAGTGTCAAATGGAAGTAGTGGAAAGTTGCAAAGTGGTTCAATTTTCGTTCTGCAACTCGTGTGACCAAATGGACTGTTCCAACTCATCTGAATATGATCTTTTACGCTAGGCATGGTCCTCTTTCACTCCCAAACACATAGAATCACTCCAAGCTACATTCAACCGGATCGATCCCTTAAGGGTCCAAAGGGAAAAATAGCTGCAAACTTCAACATGAGGTTACTCGGACACTGTGATGCTTATAAACTTCTTGTCTTATCCTATAGGATCATGTTGGGCCCCTCTAGAATAACCTTTCTCAGTTTTTGTTATCTCAAAGTGGTTTTCCCGTAGTGTCCAGTTTTCAGTTGATGGAAAAAGTGTTAAATGGAAGCAGTGGCAAGCTGCAAAGTGGTGCAATTTTTGTTCTGCAACTCGTGTGACCAAACAGACTATTCTAACACGTCTGAATAGGAATGTTTATGCTAGGCATGGTCCTCTTTCGCACCCAAACACGTGGAATCGCTCTGAGCTACGTTCAACCGGATCGATCCCTTAAGGGTCAAAAGGGCAAAATGGCTACAAACTTCAGCATGAGGTTACTCGTACACTATGATGCTTATAAAATTCTTGTCTAATCTTATGAGATCATGTTGGGCCCCTCTACAATAACCTCTCTCAGTTTTCGTTATCTCAGAGTGGTTTTTTCGTATCGTCTAGTTTTCAGTTGATAGAAAAAGTGTCAAATAGAAGCAGTGGAAAGTTGTAAACTGGTGCAATTTTTGTTCTGCAACTCGTGTGACCAAAAAGAATGTTCCAATGCATCTAAATAGGCATGTTTACGCTAGGCATGGTCCTCTTTTGCATCCAAACACGGAGAATCGCTCTGAGCTACGTTCAATTGGATCGATCCCTTAAGGGTTTGAGTGTAGTATGTTGAAATAGCCCATTCCTCCTATTGTTCAGGTTGTGTCTTAGTGATATGGGCCTGATGTAACTTGAATTGTGGTAGCTTGATTTACAAAGTCTATTGATGCTAGGGTTCAATTTGTATGATTTTGAATAAAGAAGCCAACTGAGTAGAGTTATCAACATTATTCGTAAATCATAAGAATTTGTTTAGTACACTAGCCATTTTGATGTCTTCTTGTAGTCTCAAACATTATTTTGTATCATTGTTACATTGGTTTTTGAAGTGGTAACTTAATATAGCTCCATAATACAAAATCTAGTTCAAGCTGATTTTCACGTGAAAAAAATGAGAATCAAATCACGTTGATGTGAAAAAAAACCATGAGACCATAGCTTGTGGTGCAGGAACACCTAGGTCATGTAATGCCTTCAAAAGGCTAAGTTGTCAAAAATTTATTTAAGTCCATGTAATACCAAAATTAAATGTAATCAAGGCATGAAAAAGCACAAAGTGTAATATTGTCAAAATGCTAAATATGTAAAAGAGAGAAAAAGAAAGAATTTGAAGAGACAAAACAAGAAAATCAACGAAGAGGACGAGTCATAGGTCGTTCAAGGAAGATGAAGAGGTAGTTGATGGTTGGAAACTTCTTTAAAAGCATTGTAAAGGCCGAACAAAGAGATCATTGTATTCTGGAAGAATTAAATTAACAAAGAGTTCCCTGTTTTAGCTTATTTTCTATGTTTTTCAGTTGTTTCTTAACTTGTACAGATTGTGCAAGAGTTTAGGGTTTAAATTTAGATTGTTTCCAGTAGGTTGGGGAATCGCCATTTTTTTGCATCCATTTGAGAAGGAATCCATTAAATTTAATGTTTGTTTGAGCATTCTTCTTATGGCTCGGTCTAAAATCCTTTGCATTGAGTTTTGAGAGTCTTATAAGGCATTTCCACACCACTCCACCAATGTATGTCAGGTAGATTAGTTTGGAAATCTTTGTATTGCCTCAGCTTGTCGATTACTATTATGCTATGATAGATTTTTTCTAAGCATCCATAGCTTGTTCCAAAGCACCTATTTTAGGCTTTTAGCCATAGCAGCAAGGCAATGAACTATTTGATAAAATGCTTTGATAGACATGTATGAAAAATGTGTTAGCATAGACAAGGCAGTGAACTCTTTGAAAAAATGCCTCAAAGAAATGAGGTCTCATAACCTGATGGAATGCCATGACAATCAAATATAGACCATCAAATTTATTATTAAGAAAATAATACAAATTTATAATACAAAACCCCATTATTAATACACTCAAAATTGTAAAGTAAAATAACTTCACACTATGCGAAAAAACTAGATATAACCATTACCAATTACCTAACCCTCGTGAACGAAACTAGGACCTTAGACTAAAGCCGTATGCACAAGATGACTGAGGACCCAATAATAATCCGAACTTAGAAATCATAAATAAAGATGCTTTGTTTTATAATCAATAACAATTATATCAGAATATGACACCTCACTAAAGCACTAGGACCTAAAACCGGCTAGTATTTCCCGGGTATGGAACCAGTTGATATGGAAGCATGTTGACCGCAGCTGCTGCTGTCGTCGTCGCCTACCTTATCTACTACCACCTGTAGAGACCTCGGGATTTGTGGCACAGGAGCCTCCATCGTGCCTTGCAATATCTTCACCACTTCACTCATGCTCGGTCTCTCATTCTCATCAACTTGAATGCACAGCTCGGCTACCGCAGCGGCTCTTTTCACCTCTTTTATGTCCGCCTCACTTACTATCCTTGTATCCACAACGCCTGTTATGTTTCCCCTCTGAATTTGAGATGAAGCCCAGGTAGGAAAGTACAACCTGCTCTCCTCAACCTTCAAGTCCAGATTTCTACGACCGGATATAATTTCCAGTAACATCATACCAAAACTGTATACGTCTGCCTTGGGAGTGATTGGAAGGCCGGAGATCCACTCGGGAGCTAGGTACCCTGGTGTTCCTCTGATGGTCGTCAGCACGCGGCTGAAATCTCTACCTACCACCTTCGCTAGCCCAAAATCTGCCACCTTTGGCCTGAAGTCGCCGTCCAAGAGAATGTTTTCAGGTTTAATATCGCAGTGAATGATGCGATCCCTGCATTCCTCATGCAGATAAACTAATCCTCGTGCAGTGCCCAATGCGATCTCAAACCGTGTCTTCCAGCTCAACACCTTCTCTGTGTCTTCCGACTTAGAAAAGAGGAAGGAGTTTAGGGAGCCGTTGGGCATGTAGGCATACACCAGTAACCTTCGTGAACGTTCTACACAGAATCCCAACATCCTGACCAAATTCACATGCTGTATTCTGCCAGTGGTGATTATTTCCGCACGAAATTGTTTTTCTGCTTGAGTGGAACCCTCTAATCTCTTAACTGCAACAGGCGTGTTGTCTGGCAGAGTTCCTTTGAACACAGAGCCGAATGCTCCGCTACCCAGCTTATGCTTGAAATTCTCCGTTGCAATTCGCAGCTCTTTGTAAGTGAACTTTTTGAGCGAGATTGGCACCTCCTCTTCCATGTCTTTCTTCCACAGTCTTCGATGTTTCCATAGAATAAATGCGGCTATCAGGAGAGCTGAAACAGCAGAAAAAGCTGCGGCGAGAGAAACTAAAATAGTGAATGCAGGGGCTTTGATCCTTCGCTCTGATGTCGAGTGCTGCAACTCAGAAGCTGCAAGCCTAATGAAGACGGATTCTCCCTCCGACGAAACACGCATTCCGAATAAATCCCCAAACCACAATCTACAGACGGGTGGATCAGAAACAGCGAAAACAAAGGCTGTGCAGGAGCAATTGTTGAGACAAGCAGTCCGACAGCCTTGCTGTGTTTGCTTGTTGTTGTATACGACAGCTTCCTTTTCTGGCAAGTATTGGTTCTGGGCTTCGAAGAAGCCGTCAGTTGTCCTCTCCGTGACAGAGCATTTCAGGGGACTTCTCCGCGCACACCCGGTTGACCACCAACCCTGAGAGTCGTGTTTGGGCGTGAAGCCCTTGACACAACTGCACACATCATTCGCATTACACAGTCCATACGCCCCGCAGATTTCATAGTCACTGCATTGACCTCTGTATGTCGACCACCTCAGACTCCATGTACCATCATCCGTCCAGAAGTAAAGCTGTAATTCGCCGTTAGTATTTAACACTAACCGCCCCGTGAGAGTATGATCTATCGAGTTTATGCCAAAATCAATGTATACCCTTGAAGGAGAAAGCCTCACACAGGACACTTCAACTTTCTTCTGGCCTTCCAATTCGGGAACCTTAGTAAAATAATTCGCAGTGGATTCCCCGCTAGATCTATATGGAACGGTTTTGTTATAGAACATCATCGTCTGCGTCTCTCCTGGAGACATGTCCATTCCGAAAGAGAAGAGCCCAATTGCAGGATCCGAAGAACTCTTCCACGAAGTTAGCTTCATGCCTTTCCACATCTTCATGCCAGGCAACCATGTATCTGTAGGATGTGCGAAACTCTCCCAAACAATCGCAGACTTGTTGTGAGTGTCCAGCATAATGAAATTACCAGAGTCCGTTATCACTGCCCGTGATCCTTTCTGGCCAATATCAGTCGACCAAACTGACCGGCCTTTTCTATCAAACAATCTGAGATGACCGTCTCTCGAGAATTTCAGAACGCCGGGGTTGTACCTGACAGGATTGTCTCTGTTAGCCACCCAAACTATGGCTTTTTGAGAGACTGGTGCATACCAAATGCCAATATACCAATTATTCGTTCCTCTCGGACTGAAAAATCCTAACGCAAACGTGCCATTCTTTGAAATTAGGGTCTGATTTACAGTGAGCGAAGCCCCCAGTAGAAGCGTATCTCCACCACCCATAGTTACAGCACAGCAATTGTGCGCTGTAATACTCACAGTAATCGCTAAGACCAAATACTTAATCGTCATTGAAGTAGTGCGTAGGTGATCCTCTCTTTCTGGTTTATTTTCGAATTTAAATAGAGAACAAATAGGCTACCCAATGAATGACATAGCCGAAATAGTGCAGTCAATACCACGTGAATGAATTTAGAAATTTGTCCGCTTTGAACCAGTAATTAGTAGATATGTAGTGTAAGATTTCAGTCTGATGTTTGCAAATTATTGTTGAGTTGTTAGTAAATATATGATATGTGAAAGTTTCTAAAATCTCATTTATCATATAAAAGATAGATAAATATTGATTTTTCAAATAAATGGGAACATTATATTTTTATTTGAAATATTTTTTTGTTCATTTGATGATAAATTTTCCTTTTCATTTAATTAGTTTATGTTTTAAATTTGCATGCAAATACTTCAAAATAGATAATATCTAATTTTTTTAAGGAAAAAAATTAGATTTGTCTAAGTTTATTTCATTCCATTTTTCAGTTCTTATTATTGTTATTAATTATTTCATCCAACCACATGTAACTAAAACTTGCAGCACATTGCATCCATACACAGTCATGGACAAATATACATATAATTTTCTATGGCATAATCCTTGAACCTATTTTAGATACAAGTACTAGTTATATAAAATTTGAAGTAAATAATACAATAAAAAATAAATATATAGTATTTTTTTATTTGAAATTCTTTTATGAGACAAAAAATTAGTATAATATACTTAAAAATAAGATAAGTATTATAAAAATAATTTGCATTCATTTTATAAATAGATAATTGAATAAAGATATAAATTTTAAATAATTAAATAATTAATCAAATAAAAAAATATAAAAAATTAAACATAAATAAAATTTTGAAATTAAATTATAATTTTAAAATAAATGTACAAATATTATTTATTATTTCAGAATTAAATTATTAAAAGAAATTTTTTTAAAATTATTTAATAATTAAAGTTTATCCATTAATATATATATATATTTCCAAAATTCATTCCTTCAATTAAAAGAATAAAAATAAAATTGAATATATATAGACACATAAATAAAATAGAATAGAATATGATGAGAAATTATTCTCCCCTCCAAAAACCCGCCCCAAATGATCTGGGCAAAGGGAATTGAAGCGAAAGGGTCGGCCACATGTAGTTATAATGACTTGCCGGGTACATGCACGTAAATTTAGATCTTAATCTACTCCATCCAAAATCAAATGCTCTGCATTCTACTTTATACAGTGAAGGCTCCAGAGAAAATATACACATATTTTATCCAGTCACGTTCCAAGTGGGACTAGGGTTTGGATTAAAATGACATATGACCGTAACGACACATGTGACACATTGACCGGTTCCCATGTGACCGTGACTGACTACTCACCCGTTCCCTCATGCAGAAAAATCATTTGAAGAAAACTTCTAGGTAATCAAATAATTAGAAAATTGATGGACACAAGGTACACTAAATATATAAATCTAAATAATTATCAAAATATAGTAATTAGACACAAGGTACACTAAGTGTGATTGAAAACATTAATTAAAAGACGTATCTAATTGAACTAGAAAAATAGAAATATATATTTCTAAATTTTAATAGATGTTTTTTTTTTTGTTAAAGGTGTATCCCCGTGACCCCGCCCAACAATCCGACAACCCAACAACCCCTATCTAGGGTATATGGGGTGAGCGGGGGTGAGACTAGTCCTCTTGCATCAATGGGGAGCAAACCCACGATCCAAGCCAACTCCCCCTATGCCAACTAATTTTAATAGATGTTAAGAAAAATTAATCTTTAAAAAAAATTATAAAATTATAAAATTATAAATATACTAAATTTAGGGACAAATTAATTATTTATTAAAATTAATATAATAAAATGTGAATATTTATTAATTATTCCAGTTTATTCTAGTCTCCCTTTCGTCATTGTTCTGCAGTCTAAAATAATAATAGTATAAACAATTTATAGAAAAAACATTTTTACAATTAAAAAATAACTTGAATAAAAAAATAATTGTAAATTAATAGCTTTGAATGTCCTAGATAAAATATATTTACATTAGCTATACAAGTTAAATTACACTTTTCCAAATTTCCAATCAAAATAGTGATAAAAATTAATTTAACCATAAAAGTCTAGACAGATTTCTAGAAGGCAACACATTCTAAATGCAACTCGTCTTTTCGAAACGTGCGTATTTCTTGGGTAATACAAGTCTTTTGTGCCGGACGAGAGACGTACACGCTGCTATAAACGTGGTCACAGAATCTTTATTCTTTGATTGAGAGAATTGCATTGACTAGTAATTGGGCCCACAGATTTAAGTCACGTTGATAAAGAAAATTATTATAATAAAAAAATGATTGTTAGACAATTTTTTATAAGTAATTTTTTTAATTGGATGAAAAATGTACATTTTTTATTTTTAATTATATAAATAATATTTATATAATTTATTATATGTATTGTTTATAGAATTTATTGTAAAGTGGTATAAAAATAATTAGAATTAAAAATCACATTATATTTAAATTTTTATTTTATTTAATTTAAAATTTATTTGAAGTAAATTATATTAGGTGTGATATATTTAATCATAACATGAACATATTTAGATTTGAAATACATTTATTCACAAATTTTGAATGTTTTCATCATGAAAGGGCAAGTGTTTCAACAATGGAAAATCTCTAGAAGGTTTTATATTTCAATGTCATCTTATCTTTCCATCATGAAAGGGCAAGTGTTTCAACGATGGAAAATCTCTAGAAGGTTTTATATTTCAATGCCATCTTATCTAATAATCTCATTAATATAACTATAATTTGAATTTACATTACTTGAGGACATGAAATTTTGGGAAGGGTAGACTTGTCATGTCCCTTTTTTATTTAATTTATTATATAAAGAAATTATCCCATTTAAAATATTTTAATTAGGTTATGGTATGGAAATTGAAAAATAATCATATTTAAAATTGATAATTTGGACCTGAATCATTTATTATTGCTTGTCTTGATAAAAAGGTCAAATAATTAATTTAATAATATTATTTTTGAGTAATTTCTCAAGAAAGGGTGTGAGATTTCTTATTGATGGGAAATGTAGCCTCTAGATTTAGGTGGCAATCAATTATTAGCAAATTCTTTGACAATTTTGATCAAGAATATTGCAACAAACAAAATGGTGAGCATTTTTGAAGAGAAAATGATGAGAATAATATTATTTTATTTGTTTTTTCAAGAGAAGAGATTTTGGATTTGACTCTCTATTTATTTGTAGACAAAGTAACATTTCAAGATCTTTTTGCTATTTAAATTTCACAACTTTTTATTGTATGAAATTTATGTTCTACAATATCCTTTTATGGACAAAACCCCATAGAGGATTATGACTTGTGAATAAAAACCCATGAGTTGTAGAAGTCAAAGAATCAAAATCATTTGATTATGAAGGGAATTGTCATATATGAAGTGGAACATAGCTACACAGGTTATTACAGATCAACTCGTTTCAATATGATATGTTTGTGTATAGACATGTGGGTTTGCAATTGATTTTTAGTTTGATTTAGGTGTTGATGTTATTGTGCGGAGTATTTTTTTAATGTTATTTCATGCCTCAACATACTTCCCATGAGCTAAAGAGTTCATCTTTCATGTGGGGTTTTGTGCTAAGTATTGTTAAATTCAGGTGCATTATTTAATGAAGAATTTTCTCAATATTTTGGGTATTTTAATATCTACTTATTTTGTTGTGTGTAGTGGTTTTGCTTTTATTCCATGCCTCATCATACTTCTCGTGAGGTAGAGAGTTCATCTTTCAAGTGGGGTTTTGTTTGGAAAAGTTCAGGTTGTAAATGAAGTCAATGTGCTTAATTGTTGGTGAAGATTGTGTGTGTTGTTTCCAATTTTTGGTGTGTCCTTTTTGATGTTTTTCATGATAATATTGGTTTTTTTATTAGATCATACTATTGATGTGGAATAGCTTGAGTGTTGAGGAATTTTATTTTGTAGTTTGTAGTCAATCAAAGTTAGTAGTGTGTGAGTTTGGAAGTTTCGAGTGTTTGTTTATTTTAAAATAATTTCCATTTTTTTGTTGATGTACATGCTAGATATTTTTCTATAGTAACAACATTTTTTTGTAATAAAATAATATTTTATTAATTAAGAGTTGTTAGAGTTTTTATCCTAAGATTGCTTAAATTTATGAAGAATTTGCTCAATATTATGGGTATTTTAATACTTATTTTTTTTAAGAGGATTTAAAAATAAGTTCTTTTCTTTATTTTCTATTCATTGCTATAGTTAGAAGAGAATTTTCAAATTATTTAATTGGGGATATTACACCTATCATGTCAAACTATTAGGAACCTCACATATAAAATACTATAAATATGGAATATACTCATTATACAATACACGCTTGTGGTAGGTCAACACCATACAATGCCACTTGGAGGGGTCAAGTGCTAAATTTTATCTTAATGATATGTGAATAAAAATGTGAAAAGGAAATAGATAAACGTATATATTTGGAGTATAAATATATACAATGGTATATTTCTTTCAGTTGGATGAGAATAATTTATCTAATATTCTTTTGAAAAAATATTCTCTACATGATGGATAATTTTTTTTTAGCTTAGGTTCAACAATTCTTTTCCTTTTTATAATTTCATTTGTGGGGATGATGTAGAAGAATATTTTATTTTTGTAGATAATGATTTATGGTCTCAATTCTTTTCTATTAATGTCCTTTTCATCCTCATAATTAGCATTGAGCATGTATAGAGATGATAATTTTGGTCACATGTTTATGATGGTTTGTCTCTAAGAAACTTGAAAAAATAATTGAAAGAAGAATATTTAATGGATAGATGATTTTCAATTTTTTTCTCAAGATTCTGTGGTGCATACTTTTGAAATCTGCAAAACTAAACTTCATACAAGGTTAGTAACTCACAAATTCCTCAAGAATGACCCTATGAAATACCTTGGAAATGCTTCAAAATGCAACAAAGGGTAAAAGAAAACTAAAAGCATCATGAAAACACTTAACAAGTTACCTATTCCATAGTGGATTGGTGTCACATGTGCTAGTGACCCTTTCCCAACCCTTGCTAAGAAGCCAAAATGATGAAATGAAAATGGAGATGATGAGCAAGATGAGTTCTCAAATCTAGAGAGTAACCTTGCATAAAAGTTGTGGATGATTTGATAAGAGATAAAGGCCTTCTTTTATAGATTTTCTTGATGAGAGATTGGCCAAGATGGTGAATGTGGGACTAAAGATCTTCCAATGAGAATAGATCACTTGTCAAGTGGTGAGTGGTCAATGGATGTGCAAGATTTGGGAAGAGTGCCCATGAGAGGGAGAATTTGAATTCAAATTTTGCAATAAATTCTAAGAGGGGGACAAGAAAAATAGCAATAAATGCTATGTTGGAGGGACAAATCAACTTGCCATGTTGAGGGAAAATGAGGGTTTTTAATAAATCAATAAAATTGATTTATTTGTGCAAGTGGAGATATCTAGAGAATGCAAGTGGTTGAGATTAGTATTTAATCAGGGTTAGATTAAATAGATGATGATTATGTTAGTTTAATGCTGGTTAGGTGAGTTTGACTTTCATGATTTAAATATTTGATTATTTAAATTAGAAAAAGGATGAAATGTGATCTCATATTTAATTAAATAAAAGGCTTGATTTATTTAATTAAAAGGAGGGTGATGGGATCAAGTTGATTTATTTGATTTAAACTGATGACTTTAGGAGATTGATAAATAAACTTGATTTATTCGCTGAATGGATGAATATGACCTAGTTGAATGCATTATGTCAATTTGGCGGTGTCTACATTTTGCCCCTCTTTGAAGCAATGTACTTGTTGTGTTGGTTCAAAAAATAAACTTGCGTGATCAAAATAAAAAAAAAAATTTTTGGATGCCTCAAAAGTACACACGGTACATTGCCCCCTCAAGAGATCGAGCGAAAAGATTCGATTTGAGGGTCGATCTCACGATAAAGAGGTTCAAAATGGGTGGTTATGGACGACGATGCAAATGAGATGATTTTAAGATGCTTAGAATAAAAAATCTATATTATCCTAAACAACTTAAATGATGCTATGATATGAGATGGATGAGATTGATGATGTGATGTGTTGTGATTATGCAGTGGATGATTTATGAGATGCTTAGACTAACAGATCTATATTATGATGATGATATGAATGCACGATGGATGCATGATGGATGAACTGATGATGAATTGGTGTTAGTATGGAAATGAGATGATGACAAGAGGATCCAACAAGCCAACATTATGAGAGATGATGATGTGAAATGATGATAAGAAATGATGATGATAGATGGATGATTTTGCTTTATCAAGGATTGGGATTTTCAAAGGGTCACTTACTTTATATTTGATAACACACCTAAGTATGATGCATCAAGGTATAAAGGACCAGGATGGCGTTGTACTTAGTGTGATGGACTTTGACTCGACTAATAGATAGGAGTATTCCTATTCACACCTGACATACAGAAACCTTGCTAGGATGCACTTTAGAAGTTTCAAACATCTCGGACCAAAACATGGAAAGGTATAACCAATCAATGTAATAGTCAACAAGCTATCCAAAACATCATCCATACATATCTAACAAAGCAAGTATTCGCCAAGTTATTTTACAAGAACGTCCAACAAGCACAATAGACAAAAGAATAATGATCGTTGCCCCATTCCTATCTCTCTAAATCTTCATTTGGATATCATCGAGAGGTCCTTGGACTGAGCGCAATAAGATAAGTCAAAGAAAAAGACCAAGTATGCAAACAAGTTAATGTTCTTCAATACCGCTAACCAAAAGGAAATGTGTTTTTAAGGATAAGAACCAAAACTTATTGCCAAAATATAATGCCCATTGTAGGAAGGATACATCCTAGGACATGTTAGTGGATGGCGGCATGTCATTTCGTTTATCCAAAGTGTTCTTTCTGATAAATAATGCCCCTTGTAGGAAGGATTTATCCTAGGACATGATGTTATCAGATGATTGATATGGGACTATTTGGATGATGGACTATCGACACAAAGACTTGACCAACTTGTTTACGTACTGACTGAGACTTGAGACTTGAGACTTGACGCTTTCGAGTTTTACTTTTAACCTGCTAGACTTGTTTCTAACTGTTTCACCAAAGGTTGAGGATGACAATCAGTTTATTATGAATGGTGTTTATTGCGGGTGCAAGCGAGATGAGGCGGATGGATTTTTTCAAATATTTGGATGTTTTGCAATGTTTTGCAATGTTTTGAGGCTATTTTTGGTATTTTTTGAGGTTTTACAAATGTTTGGATTTTATGTTTTCCAACGTTTTTGGGATTTTCTGAGATTTTGACCAATATGCTAACCTAAAGACCTATCTTAGGGGCCTCGGGGGCTGATCGACAGATTAGCCTTGCCTATGTTATACACACAGAGACCATGTAGTTCGACTGACGACTTGACCGATTTATAGATTATGATATACATGATGAGATGTCAGTTTATTATGACGGACTCTTATAGGACTGACCTAAATGTCTCGGGGGATGATCAAAGATCAACCTTGCCTATGTTCAAGCTCAGAGATGATGTAGTTCAACAAGATGACCTTGTTTTTGGTTTTTTGAATGACTTTTTGACCTGTTTTTGGATTTTTTTGATTTTTTGATGTTTTTGGATTTTCTAATTTTCTGATGTTTTTGGATTTTTTGATGTTTTGAGAACTTTTAAGACCATACACCTAATCCCCGATCTGATGAGAACGCGTTCTCAGCTGGATGGCCAGACTACCCGATAAAGGCAGCATGCAAATCGACTCTTTGAGAATGGGCCGAAATTGTGGGAGGGATCATGATACGCATATCGTGACCAAGCTATGGTGCGTATGGGATGAGTGATGAATGGAGATATGGATGAGATGGATGATGGAAGCTTAAAATGGAGGGATAATGATCAACAAAGCTATAAAGGTCCTTGCTGATATGTGGCGACCGATCATGCTATACCGCGATAGCCTATGGTATAACAGACACCCCGCCCCCTCGGCCAAGCCGACAAGATACACATAGATGTCAATCTAGCAGATATGTTTATGAAGGCGATGACAAGGGAGAAGCTGAGCTCCTCTTCAGCTTCGGTTGGTCTTCAAGGTTGAATTCAAGTATAACAGAGCAGTAGGGACCAAGGTACTTATTTCCAATGGGAGCTGTAATTGTAGTAGTGTCGTCCAGGATTAGTCTCCAAGTGGGAGATTGTGTTGGTGGATCGACGCTTCCAAGTGGGAGATTGTTGGTATGTGGCAACCGATCATGCTATAATCGTGATAGCCCATGGTGGTTCGGCATAATCTCCGGCCCCGTCTCACGTGGTCCGGGTCGGCCGGGCTCGGCGGGCTCGGCAGTAAATTTCTTCCTACGCGATCACCGAAAAAGGGAAAAATCAATGAAAAAGGAAAATCCAATTTTGTAGAACCCTTTAAATAATGGAAGCTTCTAAGCTTGGTAAAAGGGGTTCTGATGGCTATTTCAAGATGATGAAAAATGCATTATTCATGGTGATTGTAATAGGTTTTTCACCGATAATGCTATTGGATGGCTGCCAGGATGTGGTAGCCCGCACGGGTGAAACCACGCAATTTCATGGTTATGATTTATTCTATGCATGTTTTTAGTTTCTCTCGCTTTTATTTTGCTGCACCGCATTTAATTGTTAGATCTCGGCCATCTCTAACCCTAACAAGTCTTGGTGATGGAAAGTGCTTATTTACACAAGGTGCCTCGCTTGCTGTGCTTTTCACCAAGGTATTTGCCCAAAGTGCCAATCAAGTGGTTTTCACTCAGATGACTATTTTTTCCTTTACTATTTTTATCCTTTTTCTAATTTTGATTTCTTTCTACTTTTTCAACCTTTCGTTGTACATGTTCTGCCACCGCGCCGTTCACAAAACTGCCTTGGAGTGACTTTTTATTTTTTGGATTTTTGGTTCTATACCTTGAAAGAATTAGGCATAAAACCTTTTGAGATGGGAGCTATTCATGGGCTCCTACAGAGGTTCCCCTTCGGGTGTTGATAACTGATATGCCCCTGATTTATAGCTTGCTGTGACAATGAAAGGCCCCAACCACCTCGTTCGAACTTGCCTTTACCGCTGATTTGGGATTATTCTTTCCCCATTTCTTTAAGACCAATTCCTCCGGACTTGGAGTCCTGCCTTCTAACTCTCTTGTTGTAGCTTCATTTGATTCTATTTTGGATAGGACTTGTAAGTGATTCAAAGCATCATCGCTTCCTTCTCATCCAAGAATCCTAGCTCGATAGCCTTGAAACCATATTCCTCATCGCGATGAGATTTTGCAATGATATTCTAAGGATGGGAGCTCGATCTCAATGGGGAGTACAACTTGATCCGTAGACCAAGGAGAATGGGGTGGCGCCTGTGGGTGTGCGGATGCTGGTTCGATAAGCCCAGAGGGTGGGATTAAGCTGCAAGTGCTAGTCACGACCTGCATCATTAACTGTTTTCTTGAGGATTTTGAGGATGGTTTGGTTTGTGGCTTCTGCTTGGCCATTGCCTTGGGGATAGTATGGGGTGGAGAAGTGATGCTGGATTTTGAATTTCTTGCACAAGTCACGAACCTCCTGGTTCTTGAATGGTGTCCCATTATCTGAGATAATGGCTTGTGGAACACCGTAACGACATATGAGATAGTTCAGGATGAATTTTGAGATTTGTTTCCTAGTGATATATGTCATGGGTATGGCTTCCACCCACTTTGTGAAGTACTCAGTTGCAGTGATAATGAATTTATGGCCGTTGGATGAGGTGGGTGAGATTTTCCCAATGAGATCAAGTCCCCACTGCGAAAAAGGCTATGGTGTAATGATCGAATGAAGCTCTTGAGTTGGATCATGGATGAGGTCCCCATGCTGTTGACATTGTAAACATCTTTTAGCATGATCATATGCTTCTCTTTCCATCATGGGCCAATAATACCCCAGCCTCAGCAGTTTCTTGGCAATGGTTATTCCACTCGAGTGTGAGCCAGAAATGTCGTTATGAACTTTAGTTAGAGCAGTTAATGCCTCCTCAGCATTTAAACAGTGTAGTAAGGTACCCTCTATGCTTCTACAGTATAAGGTATCACCTAGGATGACAAATCTGGATGCCTTTTTGATAAAGGTTCATTTTAGGCTTGATGGTAGGTCAGCAGGTGTGACTCCTATGCGAAGATATGTATATATGTCATGATACCAAGGATCACCTAGACCAACAATTTCACACACATATTCTGATTTCAGTACCTCGAATGTGGGGACGAGAAGTTGCTCAATCATAAATTAATATTTCAGCATATTATGAGGGATATCTACTAGAGACCCAATTGTAGCCATGGCATCAGCAACTCTGTTGTTGGTTCTTGGAATCTACTCAAATGTTATGTCAATGAAGGATTTCTTTAGACTCTCCACCAATTTCTTGTATGGAGTGAGCTTGTCATCCTTAGTTTGATATTCATTATTGACCTAATTTATGATTAACTGAGAGTCTCCATACACCCTGAGAGTTATGATATTCCACTGCACTGCTATCCTGAGACCTATAGTCAAAGCCTTGTATTCTGCAATGTTGTTAGTGCAAGGGAATGCTAGTTTGTATGACCTTGGTATGCAGTCCCCCTATGGGGTGATGAAGAAGACACCAGCTCCTGATCCATGTTGGGTATATGAACCATCGAAGTATAATTTCTAATGGTCAGGTACGTTGAGGTTAAAGATGGATTCGTCTGAAAATTCAGATACAAGAGGATTCTCTGCATAAATAGGTGCCTCTGCCAGTTGATCTGCAATAACTTGACCCTTGATGGCTTTCCTCTCTACATACTCGATATCATACTTTGACAGTATCATTACCCATTTTCCCATTCTACTTGTGAGCATTGCCTTTGATAAGAGATATTTAAGGGGGTCAATTTTTGCAATGAGCTTTAGCTTGTGTGCCAACATGTAGTGTCTAAATTTTTGGGATGCAAATACTACTGCGAGGCAAGCTTTCTCAATGAAAGAGTAATTTAGTTCGTGGCCAACCATTGTCCTACTGATATAGTAGATAGCCCTCTCTGTTCCGTTTTCATCATGCTGAGCCAAGAGAGCTCCTAGGGCTGCTATTGTTGCTGACACATATAAGATCAATGGCTTCTTTGGGATGGGTGGCATTAATGTTGGTGGTGTCAGTAGGTATTCCTTGATTTTGTTAAATGCCTCTTCGCACTTTGCATCCAATTTGTATACTACCCCCTTGTGGAGTAGGTGCCAATATGGATTCTGCTTGTTTGCTAGTTGTGCTATGAATCTTTTGATGGATTGAAGTTGGCCTTGGAGTCCTCTCAGTTGTTTTAATGTCTTTGGTACTTCCATCTCGAGAATTTCTTTCACTTTTTCTGGATCCACCTCAATACCTCTCATGGAGACTATGTATCCTAGCAATTTGCCTGATTGTACGCCAAAGACGCACTTCTTGGGATTTAGTCTGACATTTTATTCCTCCAATATGTCAAAGATAGCACTTAGGGTTGCTATATGATCTTGTATTTTTCTTGACTTTGCTAGGATGTCGTCGACATAGTCTTCGACTGTTTTGTGAATCATATCATGAAATATCAGCGTCATGACCCTTTGATAGGTTGCTCCTACATTCTTTAGGCCAAATGGCATCATGTTCCAGCAGTAGGTTCCCCACAGACATGTAAAAGTTGTCTTATGTTGGTCTTCTTTTGCTATCATAATGTGGTTGTGTCCTAAAAATCTATCCATTAGTGATAGCATCTCATGCCCTCCTATCATGTCCACTATCATATCGATATTGGGAAGTGGAAAGTCATCCTTGGGACATGCTTTGTTCAAATCTCTAAAATCTGTATAGATTCTGATAGCTCCATCAAGTTTTGAAACAGGTACCAAGTTTGATACCCATTCTGGATAATCAATTGGTCGGATGAATCCAACATCTAATAGCTTTTTGAGCTCCATTTTGACTAACAAAGCAATTTGAGGATGCATTTTTTGAAGCTTTTGTCTAACAGGTTTTGCATCTGGATACACTACTAGGTGGTGGACCATAGTATTTGGATCAAGTCCTGGCATATTAACATAACTCCATGCAAATTTTGTTTGTCTTTCCCTTAGGAATGCTGCTAGGAGTTCTTGCTGTTCTGATAATAGTGATTCCGCATAGAATGTGATATGCGGGGTCTCCTCTGTTCCTAGGTTGACTGGGTTGCTTTTTTCGGCCAAGACTGCTGACTTCTCTTGATGAATAGCTCTTAGGGGAAGATTGAATCCTTCATCCTCAGGTGCCTAAGAGAGGTTTTCACCATTGGATACGTCCTTTCTTTTTACTATTTTCTTGTCAGAGAGTGCCACGGTGTGGTTTTCACTCAAAGACTTGGATATGATTCTTAGTTTCTCACTTTTACAACTGAAGGATTCAATCATTTCTCCGTAATAGGCATGTGTGTCCAACTCCATTATGAATCCTGCCTTGTGATCTCCATCTGGAATGTTATCTCTCAACCCAATAAATTCTGAGAGCGCTTCATCATTTTTGAATGTATCGAGAACTGGTGGTCCTCATTGGTCATAGTCGATCAGTTGGGGATAGACTAAGCGGATCTCATGATTTTGACGATCAGATTCAAAAGATAAGGTACTAATGATGCAAAGGGTAGTATCCTCAAATAACCTAGGTAGATTGGTCAAGTGATCTTCGTCATCGCTACTAATATAGGGCTCAGTGATAAAGTTATGCATGTTTGTCCCCATGGGTATTGGGGAGTGCACTTGTACTAGGACTGGCTGAGGAGAAACATTAGTAGCTCTAACCGGAGGACTTCAACCACGTATGGTTATTCTCAGAGGGGTACATCCAAGACCAAGTTTTTTTATCGGTCGAGTCTGAGGCATGATTGGTATTAAGAGCCCATTGTCATTTTGTCCCAGTCTTTGATTTCGGTCATAGCCCATCACAAGCATCATGTGTAGGCCTTTGCTTCTTTCATCCATTGGTAGATTAGCTGCCGGTCTTTCATCTTGATACAACATGTTTGATGGATTTGCTTCAATTACCTCATGGCCAAGGTCTCCCCATCTTGTGAATTCAGGATAATTTTGAGGATTGGTTTGTGTTGTGGGAGCTTGATTTTCTTGTGGGCGTCCTTGTGATCTTGGATATTGTGGTAACTCTCCTATCACAAAAGCATTGTTAGGGAGCCTATAACTTCCACAACCATCCTCCTAGATGATGAGCTTGATATCGGATATGGTGGGAATGGTGGGTGTCTCTGTCGCAGAAGTGGACGTGAGAGTGGCGGGATCGATGTATGATGTGGATGGGCCCTCATCATTTTTTGGTACTTGAGGGATTTTGTAATATTTGGCTTCAAAGTTCTTGCAGTATGAAAACGGCTCAGGATCTCCATGGACAGTAACCTCTTGTCCATTATGTGTGAATTTCACACATTGGTGGAAGGTTGATACTACAGCTTTCATCGCATGAATCCATGGGCATCCTAGGAGGATATTGTATGGAAATTCGAGGTCCAAGACCTGACATGTGGTTTCCATGAGTGTTGGCCCTACTTGGATAGGGAGCTTAATTGTGCCCTAAGACACTCTTTCTTGGTCCTCATATGATCTAATTGTGATGCCCTTCCCTTTATCAATGGAATCTTTTGATATCTTTAACTGCTTGATGAGACTAAAAGAACAGATGTTCAAACTTGCACCTCCATCCACCAAGAACCTTTTGATTTTGCTCGTGTTCACAATGATCTCCAAGTGAAGTGCACGATTGTGAGATGGCTGGGTGGGAAAATCTTGGTCAGAAAACGTAAGGAGATTAGGTGTTATGATGTTTCCGACCATAGTTTGGAATTGTTCTGCATCGAGGTCTGCGGGGACGGTAGATGAGGCTAATGCTTCCTCAAGGATCTTTTTATGCGCTGATGAGATTTTTAACAACTCCATGATGGAGATGTGTGCTGGCGTTCTTTTGAGTTGGTCTACAACATTGTAGCGCCAAATGTGGTGTATACTTTTGAAATCTACAAAACTAAACTTCATACAAGGTTAGTAACTCACAAATTCCTCAAGAATGACCCTATGAAATACCTTGCAAATTCTTCAAAATGAAACAAAGGGTAAAAGAAAAATAAAAGCATCATGAAAACACTTAACAAGTTACCTATTCCATAGTGGATTGGTGTCACATGTGCTAGTGACCCTTTCCCAACCCTT
>VDFB02153316.1:0-18391 GCA_007258455.2 Sequoia sempervirens | reverse complement strand
CCTTGCATTGGAGATACTTGTAGGACTTCCACAGGTTGTAAATCATGGTTTTGGATCTAGAAATCAATTAGGAAGTACAAAGTAGACATTGAAGACCAGATTCAGACTTTGAAGCTTCAAAAAACCCTAACTAGATTGATACGCTAGTTCTAGCATATGAGTCCCAGTTTAGGTCATTTTCCAGGTTTTTGTAGTTTCAGACACCCTTTTGCTAGTTTTAGTTTCTGGCCCAAAACCCTAACTGACTAAATTTCTAGGACTGCATATGAGTACCAAGCTTTAAAATCAAAATAAATATTTCGTAGCTTCATTCAATGTCATTTAGGCTTCTAGGGTGCACTTTCTATTATGTTTTATATGCCTTTATTTAGTGAAAGATTGCATCACACTCTAGGTTTAAGCATTTTGATTTGCATTGCATTTGTCTTTCCAAGCCCTAGCTTTTTAGTGAATCCCTCATTATTTTATAATCAAACCCTAGGATAGCCCTATTACAAGATCTCTTTCTCCTTTGCATACCTTAGATTGAGATCTCTAGGGTTTTCCTTGAATGAGAGAGTGTGAAGGTTGTTATTCTATCTCCCAAGCATAGAATCCAACAAAATTATTCCTTTCATTTTGGTGAACCTACATTTAGAACATCATAATTTTTATTTGGAGTTAATCATCACCCTAGGTCTTTCTTGCATTAACATTGCATTAGGGTTTGCATTAATTAATTGGCATTGTAAGGTTTCTAATTTTTGCATTGGTGAAAGTGCATATAGGTTGCATTTTTGCATCATATAATTGAAAATTATATAAAATCTACATTTGCATTTAGTTTACAGATCATACAACATAAAAGGCATAAAAATCACTTGAATTTTTTTGAAAATTTTGAAAAAATCCTCACTGGGACTCATACGCCCCTCTGGGCAATTTAGTCCCAGTTTTGATTTTGAATTACATTTTCCAAAATTGAAAAATCTATTTCTATGCTCTTGTTTGTTGTTTATAGCTTTCTATTTCAATTTACATAGTTTTTGTTGTAGTGATTTCATTGTTCTTAGCTTAAATTGCATTTGCATTCATTTGCATTTAGTATCCCTTACATGGTATTTAGTGTCCTATTGCTAATAATATAGTGATACAAATTTTAAGACTCATGTCATCCCATGATAGCACAATCATTATGGATCTTGGGTTGTCTAGCTCTTTAACTCCTAGAATTGACACTAGTATAGTAGGTATGGAGCATACCCTTAACAACTCTTTTCCTTCAAGTAGTATGATGCATGGTGAAACAAGGATTGATAGTCTTCCACAAGAAATCATAATTCAAATTCATGAAGATTTAGCAAACCTACAACATCAAGTTCAAAATGACAACATTTCAACCACTGCTATTCCTACTATAAATAACATTCATCTTATGCTTGAAAGTGAAAATGGACTTGACCTTGTGCGTAACATAGTTCATATTTTTGGAAAACACCTCACCTCAACCACTAGTAGTCCTTTACCTACAAACAATATCACAAGCCAAGCAAGAATCCAAATTGCCCCCACAACACTGGTTCTATTCCCACCTATACCAACCCTCAAGTTACAACAACAATGCAACTGAATAGTAATGTGATTCCTTGCCTGGGTATTTCTACTACCATTCCTAATACCTTTGTGGCATCACACATCATATCTCCTACCACCTTACCACCTATAAGCATTCTATTCACCTATCCCTCAAACACATACACCCCTTCACCTTTTTTACCTCCATCTCATCATATAAGCAATGACCCTCTCATAAACCAACTTTTGTAAACCATTTTATCCCTTCAAAAACAAGTCTCCACCATCAACCAAAATAAAAAAGGCCCACCTACATATTATGTCAAAAGCAGTCCATTTTCCTTGGAGATATTGTGAACATCGATGGCACAAGGTGTAGAGCTACTTAGATTCGAGAAATATGGGGGGAAGGGAGATCCTTCTAACCATGTTACCACCTATATTGCCTTATGTAGTGATTTTTTCCTTGATGATAAACTCTTAGCTAAGATTTTCCCTAGGTCCTTGAAGGATACTACCTCAAAATGGTTTTCTTCACTAAAAAACAACTCAATTTGTTCATTGAATGAGATTTTTGAGCCATTTATAAACCATTTCCAAGTGCATATGACTCCTAAGATGACCTTGACCGATTTGATGAGATGTAAGAAAAAATAAGAACAAAAGATTACTGACTTTATTTCATGCTATTAGTCGCTTTATTCCCAAATCGATGTCAAGATTCCCAATCCTCACCTTCAAAAGATGTTCATAGAAAATTTGCAAAGATACAAGATAAGCTTACCATGATGAAATTTCCCTCCTTGTACTACCCTTTGTGATTATCAAAACTCAATTAGTAGTCATGATGCAAAGTCCACTTCTAACTAAACTAAGAAGTCTGAGTCCACAAACCAAAAAAATTTCCTACCTTTAAGAAAGCATAATAAAGGCTTCCTTTAACTTAATCCCACTCAAGAAAAAATTCAAAATACCAATACCCAAGTAGCTTCCGTAAAAGCAATGATACCCTTTAACTATAGGGACCCGAAAGGACAATTCACTCCCCTGCCCAATACCCTTCATAACACAATGTCCCAAATTTTAGAACAACAAAAGATTATCTTAGCTACCATTAAAACACTTGATCCTAATAAGCATCTACTCCCAAAATTTAGATAAAATTCTTATTTCGATTATCACCAACAAAATGGACACGATACAGAACATTGTAAGCATCTTAAACAACTTGTGCAAGACCTCATTGATTTTGGTCGGCTTTTTGTTGGAAGTGTTAATGATCAAGGCAATAAGTTTGTTTCCCCTCCTAACCAAAAATTTGAAATCTTTACCAACGCCATGCCAAAACATAATATTTCATTTGTAAAAGATAGTGAAACTACAAAGATTGATGTGATGAATGTTGAAACAAATTATGAGAACATAGACACAATTCAACAAAGTCGTATGGATACTTATTCAAAAGTAACAAAATCCTATTGACGGTTTGGTTGCATTGGTTGAAACTCAACATTGTAAGGGCCAAACTAAAAATCCTCTTGAGATTTTTTTCTCGTCACAAGATATACTTAAACATGCACCCGATGGTCCTCTTTACATTGCCAGTTGAATCTATGACAAGCCCACTAATGGGATATTAATAGATCCCATATGTGGAGAGAATGTGATTGTGTTAATGTTAATATGAGTTATCTAAATAGATTAAACAAAACACAAAATGAAACATTAAACCAAAGAAAACTAAATAAATTGAATTCAAATGAAACAAACAGAGTTTCTTCAGAGCCATTTCATTTTCCTCTATCTCCAGGGATTTGTTTTGGAAGTTGTTGCTCTCAGATTGTGTAAGAAAAGCTTCTCCCAATGGCAACCTGTAGAACGAGTATGCAAAAAGGAAAATGCTTCTCTATCCTATATGCTAGTGGAGTGAAATTGCTGATACAGATATGGACAGGGGCTGTGGATTATGCACAGGGGCTGTAAACAGAAGATATCATGATTCTATGCTACTATTGCTATGCTATGAAAATATTGTGAATATTATGAATGCTATGAATGCTATGAATGCTTATACTACTTGCAATTTGACTATAATTTTCTTGCTTAAAACTTCTATATGATTTGGAGTACCCGGCAGTCATATTTATAGCTTTTCTCAGGGAAAATCCTGGCTGGCAAGGATCAAGGGCTGTAAGATTCTCTGGTAGAATTGAAAGGTAAGAGATGAATAGGTTGAGAAGATGGAAGAGGTTGAGAGGTTGGAGAGAAGGATGGATTCCCGCCTTCAACCCACTGGAACAAGCCTGCACAGAAACAGAGAAAATTAAATTTTCTGTTTGGGCAATTTGTTTCACGGGTGTTGAAGATAATCCCCAAATTAAATAAATAAATAAATTTATTTAATTTCATGAGTTTGGATTTTGAGCCATTTATAGAAGTTTTAATTAAATATTTTAGAACATTTGTAATTATAATGACTTTAGAAGAATAAGGAATATTAGAAGAATTAATTAAATATTTTGGAAATATCATTATGAATAGATATTTGGAAAAATTTGAAATGATTTAAGATCTTAATTAAATATTTGGAATATTTAATTATAAATAAATATTAAAATCAATTAGAAGAATTAATTAAATATTTTGGAATATTAATTATAAATGATATTTAGAAGAAAAGAAGAATATTTTGATCTTTATTTGAATAAAATATCCAAACTAAGATTATATGATAATTAATATAAATAAACCATAATGTTTATTTAATTAACTAAGAAATACGAAAAGATGATTAAATAAACTTATGTATTTAATCGAAATGAAATAACGAACAATATAAATAAATTATTTAAATTCATTTATACATAGATGAAATTCGCAGTGTTAATTAAATATTAAAAATATTTAATTAATTACCAGACAATGTGATGTGACCATTTTTAGGTGTATACATTTCTTATTCCTCTTTGAAGTGATGTGGTTTTGTTTCATTACTTCAAAGAATTTTGGAATTTGTCCCAGATGTTGACCGTCAAATGTCACTAGGTATATGCCCCCGCTAATGATGAATCGACCATATTTTGATTTTTTTCTTTATGAATTTTTGCACTTTTTTTGCCTTTTCAATTTTATGATTTTGAAGATGTCGATTCATTGTTCGAAAATAATAATGTGAAGAAATTGATTTAAAAGATATGAAATGAAAAATTGATGAAGAAATTGCCCCTGCTATGTTAAAATTTGATAAAATGCCTCAATTTTACCATTATATATGTTAAAAATGTCATTTTCCATGTCATTTTCAATTTTAACCTAGTAAAATTTGCAAATTTTTGAGCTCTGAGTAAGAAAGATGGCACTTCCCATTCACCAGCACCGTTTTGAGCGTATCCGACGACATCAGCGGCCAACGCACTATGGACCTCCGGTATGTATCCCATAAATCTCCTGCCTCTCAATTTTTTTTTGTTTTGTGGCACGTTTTTCGATGTTTATGAAAAATTTGATGTTTTAGCGCCCTTAAGATTTTTCATAGCGCATTTGATATTTTTCGTAGTGCAATTGATTTCGTAGCGCATTTGATATATTTTGCAGCGCTATTGATTATTTTTGTAGCGCATATGATATCATAGCGCATTTGATAAAAAGTTTAGTGCTATTAATATGTTTTGTAGCGCATATAATCTTGTAGCACCCTTGATAAATGCTATAGCGCCCATGATTAGTTTTGTAGCGCCTTTGATGTTGTAGTGCTTATAATGATTTCTGTAGCGCCCATGATGTTTTCTGTAGCGCCCTTGATTGACTATTAGCATGACTGATAAATTTGTTCTCAAAGTTTATTGAAAAACAAAATAAGAACTGATAGATTTGTTTCTAAAGTTGTTAAAAACAAATATGATTTTGTTTATCTGCTTTCCATGATGATGAAAAACAAATAGTTTGATTGATTTGTTTGCTTCTAAGGTTGTTAAAAACAAACATGATTTGATGAGTATTTATGCTCTATGTGTAACGCCTACTGCGAACCCCAAAGGACATTAACACAATAATTACAGCACAATTTTTTTTTTTTTTAATAAACATAACATACATGTAATACACATTAAATCATAACATGAATTCCAATTAAATAGATTCATTAACACATACATCCTTTGGGGTACACGAAGAGTCATTACGTGACTTAGATCCATACAACATCAATAAAGAATAAAATCCAAAGATATAATCATTAACAATAATAAATATAACACATACATAAAAAAAATTCATTGATAAGAAGCCATCTGAACATAAATACAACATAACACATTGAATAACAACTGCCATGGCTAATATTACATTATAGTACAATGTTCAAAAAGTACAATGATGTAAAAGTGTTCCCAAACATAAATGGAAACCATACACAAGATACCATGATACAAATGAATAGATGAATACAAGTATCAAAACTGGCTCCAAGACAGATACAACTCTGGAGTCGCTGCAATAGCACCAATCCGCACCTCTCGATCCTTGACTGGGGACCCAATGGGGTGCTTAGCACGTTCCACCCGACCATGTGAGTCCGAAGACCCACCCCCCATGCTAGGATCTAACAAGAAAGATACCTCAACCAAGAACATCCAACAGAGAACCACAAGACTCAACATCATACAAAAGTATCATAACACTCAGGAATTACAATGACATAATCAACCACATCCAAGAGTCATAAATCTCATCACATAATTCAAGGCAATAGCCAGTAAACAAGGAACCAAAGGAAGATCATAAAACACTTTCAAATCAAACTGAATTAATAAACGTAACACAATTCTGAATCACAATGCCACAATATAATAACATCATATCACAGTACCATAAGAGTACAAGGTCAAAACCCAAACATCCACAAGATTTATACAAGACCAAAGAATACACCAAAGATCAAATAGGGTAAAACCATAAATCAATTCAAAACAACTATGTTTCATCAATTCAAGACAAAGACCCACTTCCAGAGGATTTCCAAAGAAACAACATAATAAGGAGTGTTAGAGGAGAGTGTCATCGCATGGCTTACATGGATTATCCAGACTACTACTAACGCAAGGCGCCGCCTCCGTCTACTGACGAATTATCCAGACTAAAACCGAGCACTAGGAGCCGCCTCCATCTATGGTTATCCAGACTACCATTTCACATTACCCATAGGTTGCTCATGATCCGCTACCCCTTCACGTAAGACAAGGCAACTTAACACGCCAAATCCACGGCCTCTCAATCCCCTCTTTGTCTTGGTAGTGCACTCAAAGGCTAAGAGGACCAATTATCTTTTTTAATGTGATTCTACCCACCCCTAGTTAATTATTTAAATTATCACTTATTAAATTCACTCTAACGAGGGCTATCCTAGCGCCCCTTTGTGCGCCGACCACCCACTTAGAGCCACTCCCACTCTAGACACTCAAAACATAAAAACCAAATCCAAGGGTTGTACAACATAACAAGTACATTAGATCACAACAGAGAAGCATGCAAGGCATTACCCATCTTGCCATAAATACATAATCAAAATCTCAACGATTCATGTACAACCCTTTTCAAAAACATGAAACCTAAACACTTGCCACAACAAGGGCACATAAAAGGAGGAACATTAACCAATAGTAAAATAAACCTCTGGAAGATTCTCAAAAGGTTACACTAGGGTTTCCCCATGAAAATCTAACAACAATAAAAGCAAAACCTTGAGGAAATATTTTCAATTCAAATATAATGAGAGAACACATCAAAACAAGATCAACAACTCCCTTAAACAACATCAACAACTTCGATACGAACTAAATCGGACATCCAAGGGAAACCTCTATTTTCTCCTCTCGGAATACCCATAACTCAAAGAACTTTCAATTTGACCCATTAACAACTCAAGCAAGACCATCAATCACGACAAAGATAACATTAACCGATTTACCACTCAGGGTAAGGAACCAAAAGAAAACATATGGGTTCCCAATGAATAGCAACATACATTAGTTGAGAGAAATTTCCCAACTCAAAAACAACTCATGAAAAGTCACATTGAAAGAATCCATAAAACCACACATTCTAATATTCAATAAGAAGTAACCTGAAACATTTTAAAAATGAATATTAGTTTAAAGATCAATCATTTCCAACACCTAAGGATAGCACAATATTACGAAGTGAAAATAAAATCTAATGGTTTAAGCCATAAGACACTATTCACAAATATACTCTTCCAAACACCAATTAAGACAAATATATTCCAATTTACACATTATAACAACAATCTCCCTTCGAAGATCAACCCACTCAAACAAACAATTTGATCGTGATATTAATCACAAGTATTCTATAGAACTATTCTTATAGAAAACCCACAACTCAACTATTAAAAGAATATGAGGGAAATTGACTTAGAAGAGATCATCTAATTTTATTCATTTACCTAAACCCCTTTGTTTAACTAAATTAATTAAAACATTTATCAAATCTACAATCATTCACTAGTCTTTATCGTAATACCCAACTATTTAAAGTTTTCAAATTTATTTACTTCCATTTATCTTATAAATCAATTCTCCCACCTAAACAGGAATAATCCTTATCACCAATATTATCTACAGACATCAACAACGTACAAAACTCTACTTTTCATTATTTCTAAGTTAACTATCCCACTTGAAACTAATCAAATTGAGAATAAACTAATCTATCAATGTTACCCGAATTATTAACATAAGGAAACTCTCTAATCACTTTACTAACCTACTCAATAACATAATACCTAACTTTACTGCCTAATAATTCTAATTTTCTAACTCCTATAAATAAATCATTTTCTGAACAAACACATTAATTACAAAGTCTTAAAGAATAATCCCATATCTTATAAACACCCTACTAAAGAATCATTACTAAAGAATCTCTATAAAACATAATTTCCAATTAACCAAAATTAATAAGTCCATTGATTAACATGTGTGTATAATTCATCTTAAATTAAATTTCTTATTAAAATAAACCTTATATGATGAGTTAAACAAGAAGGAATACATTTAAGGGAAAATTATCCTATAGTATGATTCCTAGGATGTTCGTAACTAGAATTTCAAGAATGCTTAGGGTCAAAAGATAACCTAAGTCTCCCATATCCTCATATGTTTAATATTACTATTTGTTCAATATTGAATTGAATCCCTCACTTGCAATTTATGCAACTAACACTTATTTTCCTTTTTAGTCATAAACATAATACACATATAATTTTAATACTTTCCACACCATTGTTTCCATATTCCCTTAAACAATCTAAATCAATGCAATTGATCTTCCCTTTTATTTATTCATTATTTCCTAACTCACTAACTATATTTCTAATAAATACTAAGCATAGGTCTTCTTCCTTGAAAACATAACATTTGTATAAGACAAAATGCTATCAGAGCCAAAATAACAATTTCAACGTGTTAATTTTTCAGGTACAGGAATTGCAGTTGGCATCGTTCATAGCTGTATCCTCAACAACTTTAATAAAGAGGTGTATTTTCATTATCTTCTTTTTAAAGCGTTTTGTAATCACAGTTTAAGTTTATGACAGATAATTAGGTAAGCTTCCATTCAAAAGTTTTTCAGCTAAGATCTTCAGATCGGGATTGATTTGTTTGATTTTTTTGTTTGTTTTAATATTAGTTCAATGTTTTTATCTGATCAAACACTTAAGTATAAAATTTACCACCATACAATCTTAGATTTATTAAAATCCACTATTTATTTATATATATATTTTAACTTCTGGAGGAGGGACTATTAATAGAAGATAAATCCTTTCAAAGAAACCCTAATATTACCATATCTTATAGATTTAATTCAACAAAAAAATTTCTAAAGCTATGGGCATATTTGGCAGGTGTAAACCAAGTTCGCAACCTTCACCAGCTGCGCCTCACTGCTTGAGCAATGATGTAAACTTTGGAACATGGTATGCACCTCCCTAAAAGATAAAAGATGGAGGAATTTTGTAAGATATGAAGTTGCAAAAGTACAAGAAGACATGGATACAAAACGTGAAAGAATGGACAAGACATACAAAGGCAAACATGTGGGATTAGAAGCACGAACAAGGTTCAGTCCATAGATCATCTATAATTCAATACGATATGGATGCAAGGATCCGATAAGTAAATGGTCAAAAGAACAGATCCGATAATCTTAAGGTATCTTGCGGTTTGTTTTCTATGTAAAAAGGAATTTTAGGATCTAAAGTCAGAATGCCCTTGAGCCTTTTGTTTCCCGAAATAGTGTTGAACTCATGGGACACAACAAAGAGTAGATAAATTTAAATTACCAGACTAGGTGAAGAAACTCATCTAAACACTGTATCCAATAACATCAATTTCTCTCAGCTTCGACTGAACGGAGGTAACTGGCCAGGGCTTGAAACATTACGCAGACCAAGAGAATTAAATAATCTGCTCATTGGTCCTCAATTTCTTCACTTGAACAATCTGCTCATGGACGGCATCAGAGAAGACACATGGACCAAGCTTTCCTCCAAGTTGGAGATGGTTACGGTTGCAAAATGTGAGCAGCCATTTATTTTAGAAAGTGAATTTTGGAATTTGGAAATATCGCCATCCACTTGCATTATTATCGGATTTCACATGTTATTCACTAAACGGAAGGGAAGGAGAAAGGTGAGGTGCAAATACGTGACTTACGAGAAAGAGAATTAATGTACAACTGTTTTTTTTAACTCTAATTCTGTTTGCTGGCGAGTTTTCCAGAGGCAAGCTCAAGATTGAAGTTGGCCAAAACAGAAATATATATATGTATATTTTTTTAATGACTCACCTTCAGGTTTCATACTACATCAATATCCAAAGAAGGCAGTTCCATTAAGTGGAAACTCCAGAATTCAAAAGCTATTCAAACGAGGAAATAAATATCCCAGAAGAGTACCAATATGAAATGGACCATAGCACAACCAAAATTACTGATCACAAAGATAGTTGGGTAAATTTAATTCCATACATCAAAATTTAGGTTTAACGCAAATCTATTAACCATAAATTTATAAAAGAAATGACAAAGAAATCAGATATTAACCATGAATTTATAAAAGAAATGACAAAGCAATCAGAAAATTCTTTTTCTTTCACCATGCCAAAACTTTTTGCTACCATATGGAAATTCTTTTTCAATGCATAACCAGACACAACAACCATTGAAAACTTTTGTTTTTAAGGCATAACATATAATCATAGAAAATATCACACTTATCTTATGGTGTCGCTGGTGGGGATGACTATGATAGAAGCGATGCTCCAACACAGGTGACCCGAGCCCTCACTGTGCAAGAAGGAATTGCAGATAACCGCCTTATCAAACGATAATCAAACTTTCCAGAGATATCCTAATGTCCATCCCCCCTTTTCACCGTCTTCACCAAGATCTAAATATACTACCGAAGGTGCCCCTTCAAATCCTAACTGAATGACTTTTCACATTCTCATAACCGAATCTTCAAATTGGAATTAATATTTCTTTGCGTGTTTATTATTTATTTCACACAGAGGTAATAATAAATTCTCATTTTATTTTATTTCATTTATTTATTTACTTGATTACGATATTCGAATTTGGTTTATTTAATTCATTTTAAACAATAATAATATTTTATTAAAATTTATTTCATCACATTCTTTACCATATTAACATTATTATCTTATCCATTATACTTAGATATCAAACTTTTACTAGCCTTTCTCACTTTTACCCTCATTCAAACTTAAGTAAAATTTTAATATTTAACCGTCTCTAATATTTTCTCACCTTTAAATTTATTAATTGAATTTAATCTTTAAATGATAGTTACCTTTCCTCATCCAATCTGACTACTTTAAATAACAACTCCCAAAGATAATTAAATTATTTATTTAATTCCAGATAAGGCAAGTAACCCTAAAATTAAATTAACTTTATTAACCAAATCTCAGCATATTATTAATGTTATTTCATAACTTTAAAATTAAATAAAATCACCACATCGACATGATATTACCAACAACTTACTTGACATCAAAGATGACCAAAACGGGGTGGGCACTACAATTAATGATGATGAAAAACAAATATTTTGATATTATGTTTTGATTGATACGTTATGATGATTTGTTACTGATTTTGCTTTGATGATGTGTCAACAGGAGAGATTAGGTGTTTTGCAGTTACGGGAGGCATTCCCTAGTACATGGAGTTTGATACCACAGTTGTTACAGTCAGATAGAGATGTTATTGATGCATGTGGATTGAGTGCATTACTTGACATGCTTGAGGTTCGCCTCAACAGGGCTCTATTGACAGCACTTGCAGAGCGGTGGCATAGTGACACCAACACATTTCATTTACCGACTGGAGAGATTACAGTGACCCCTGAGGATGTATATCGCATCTTACAGATCCCAGTGATGGGTGAGATAGTTGTATTTGATAGCCGAGAGGTTGGAGGCACCGATTCTTTGAGACGGGTATTCAGAGATGATCAGATTGCCGGATACTTCATTCCATGGGGTGAGATGATAGATACGTATCCACCTTTACCAGCTGTACTTACAGGATTCATTGGAGGTCTGTTATGCCCCGACCATAGGTCGAAGGGGTTCGCGATCGGGTGGGGTCGTGTTTTGGAGAGTATGGTGATGCAAGGGACACGGTATGCGTGGGGTACATGCATGCTAGCCCACTTATATGATGAGTTACATCATATTGTTTATAGTAGAGGCTGGAGTTTTGCTGTTGGGTTCTCATTACTACAGATATGGGCATGGGAGCACTTTGCTATTTTATGTCTATTGACTCGAGGACACCAACCGTTGATCGGTACGATGAGATATTCATTATTGCTCAACCGAGACCTGGGAAAACTAGTGTACTGGCAAGTGGTTATTGGATAGTCTGATACAAGATGTTGACTCAGATGGATTCAGGAGCCATGGCTAGAGGATGAGGGAGATGCCATATATGTATGTACTTCCAGATTTCTTTTGATTGGGCTTTAATTCCATGTGGATCATCAGAGATTTCGTCGGATGAGTAAGGCTCACACAGATTCGTGGTATGCCTGGTTCGCTTATTTATTCACGACGACAGCCAGAGCTTGCTATATGGGGTCCATAGATTTCGTATGAGACAGCGGTGGCAAAGTTCACCAGTTTAGGAGCAGTAATGTGGGATTACCGAGTGGATGTCCTTGACGCAGGGACAACACTAGGGTATTTTCAGTATGTCCTAGAGCATCCGGCACCACGTATGTTTGATCCTGATGAGGCTATTGCTCCTATTGTTGCACAGAGACGATGATAGAGGGACTCAGCGTCAAAGGATGACGATTCAGAGGATAGTGATGATGATGATAGTGGAGGAGATGATGACTCAGAGGGAGATGATGGTGGTGATGATAGGGGTGGAGATAGAGGTATGTGGAGAGGCAGGAGGAGAGGTGGTAGGAGAGGTGGCGTGAGGTGGTGAGGTGGACCTCGATGAGACACACCCACCCATCTCCAAGAGATCCGACAAGATCGGGGTCAGATCTCCTCTTTACAGAAAGTACAAGATAGAGTCATGTGACTAACTAGCATGCTGCATAGGCCTTGATTTCACAACAGTGTGGACAGCTGACCATAGTTAATGGGCTGAGAGGACATAGCGAGACAACGGGTGAGTAGGCCATTGGTTTCTAAGATAGCCTATAGAGAGAAGCAGCTAGCACCTTGACTGGTGATATGATGAGAGAGGTTACTAGAGCCACCCGAGAGGTAGAGTTTTACCGGACTAGATATCATGATGCGGTTCCACCTGAGTGGAGGGAGAGTTATGTTCAGTCACGGTCTACTCATGGTCGGTCTCGTACTACCAGCAGGGGTGTGACACAGCCATTACCTCCAGGAGGGCCATTAGGGACAGGCAGAGTAGGTCCATCAGGGGCAGGTGGTACAGGTCCTAGACTAGCGCCATCAGAGGATAGCACTGCCTAGTGCATTGTAGATGATATTTTCATGATATTCTATTGAGATATGTTGTATACACCTTGAGATGATCCCATTTTTGATGATGTTATATCATTTGTAGTTGACATCCTTGTACATTTTGACATTCATTTTTGAGATATATGAAATGCAGTGATGATTTATAATGTGTCTATATGATGTGTATGATATGATGGTTTCATGGTTATGATATATATATATATATACATGATTTATGAGATGAAATACGTTTGATAAATGAATGTATATGTTTATGATGTATATGATATATGCTTTTATTTTTATGATTTTCTAATGCAAAAATATATGAAAAATGTATGAAATGATATTTTTGTGAATGTCAAAATATACTCAGTCATGTATTCGAAAAGATATAATTATTTGATTCTTTGCCAGCTTTTTGGGAAATTTATGAATGCAAAATGCAGTTTCTAACATGAATGCAATCTATACTAACCATGCAGGACATTCATACAATATTGCCATTTGGAGAGCTTATTCATGCTTTTTGCATCATCATAGAGCTTTGAAATTTTGAAAGTTAATACAAGCATCAAAGGGTATGTTAGCACCTGTGATGACCTAAGTATTTCTTTCATGATTTTTGATATAGCAAGTTAATACAAGCATCTAGGTATAATTGAACTGAGATGACCTGAGTATTGCTTGCATAAACAGACAAGAGTTAACCCATTTCCCATGCAAATTCCAAAATGTCATCCATGATACATAGTAGAGCATGTCTCGCGACAAATTTGCATAGTACTAATGATTTCCTCGCAAACAGTAGACAAAGAAAAATCACACTCCTTCCTTGCTTTTCTAGTTCAGTACATCATTGAATTACTCCAGAGATATGATAGAAAATCAAACAACCATTCAAATCTTGCCTAAAATATTTCAAACATTTATTCAGATTAAGATCATCCAATTTTGGTTATCATCATTGATATTCTCATTTCGATAGTTGTTTGGATCATGTTGTTTCGATTTCCATTAGCATTGAATAAACATGTTGTAGTTGATTTAATACGACAATGTTTGTTGTGTTTTGGAAAATCGTTTTTGTGTCTATTTGCAATGTTCAAAAAGCTTGTTGCCCCTCTCTTCTTCAGTCTATGTTTTTGCATTTTTTCCCCAGTGTAAACACAACCTAAAGAGTACGGATATGTACAAATTTCATCAAGCCATGATGAAACATAAGAATCCCTGTCATATGATATGGATAGGAAAGATATATACAGAGGATAGATACGAATGGATAATGCCAAAAGTGAAAACAAGACATAAACTAATAAATGGAGGAGCCTATTTTGATCACAAGTAGCGCCTGTTTGCCAGGTTTTCACCACTTGTCTTTATTGCACTTTTTCAGGATTTTTCAGATTTTTGATTTTTTTCAAGACTTTTATGATTTTTTTGATTTTTTTAGGACTTTTTAGACATAGAACTTCTTCAAATGAATACTATTGATCGGTTCTTCAAATAGGTCCCCTTCTGACGTGGATAACTGATATGCACCAGAACTGTATGCTGCAATGATGACAAATGGACCCAGCCAGTTAGGTTCAAATTTCCCTTACTTTTCTCTGTCTTGCTGATTACGTGGATTTTCTCTCAAGACTAAGTCACCCACTTGAAATGTCTGTGGTTTAACTCTGTGATTGTAACTACGAGACATAATCTGTTGATAACCCTTCAAATGATCAGTTGCATGCTGACGTCTTTCATCTAATAGTTCTAACTCTTGGAGGCAGGATACTCTATAGTCCTCATCACTTATCAATCCCTTGAGTGAGACCCTAAGCTGGCTGTATTTCAACTTAGTGTAGTAAGATTGTTCTGCTCCATGGTGACCAAAGCGCATATGGTGTAGCTCTTGTTATGTGCTAATTTGTTCAGATGCCCACAGTTATTTTAATTTGGATAATCAATGAACGGGCCATTTAATCGCCTTCTTCAATATCTTCAAGATGACTTGTTGGTCATTTGACCACATTACCCTGTGGATAGTAAGGTGTAGAGAACTTGTGTTGGATGTGAAATCTTTCACAAAGTTCATCAACGTCCTGATTCTTGAAAGGTCTTCCATTATCAGTAATGATAGAATTAGGAATTCCATATCTACAAATAATGTAATTCAGGATAAACGAAGATATTTGTTTTCCAGTCACTGTTGTTAAAGGAACAACTTCAATCCATTTTGTAAAATACTCTGTAGCTGTAATGATGAATTTATGACCATTTGATGATGAAGGATGTATTTTACCAACAAGATCTAGTCCCCACTGAGAAAAAGGCCATGTTGAAGTAAAAGGTTGCAGTTCCTGTGCAGGTGCATGAATAAGATTCCCATGGATCTGACATTTAGAACACTTCTTGACAAAAGTAAAAGAATCTTTCCATGGTAGGCCAATAATATCCCATTCGGACAAGTTTCTTGGCTAAGGTCAAAACCACTTAATGAGTTCCGACAAATACCACCATGAACTTCTTGTAAGGCTTTTTCAAATTCATCACATTCAAGACATCTAAGGAGTGTACCATCAAGACCACATTGATAAAGGATATTGGCAATTAAGGTATAATGGGATGATTGATGAATGAAATTCTATTTTTGGTTGCGGGATAAATTCGAAGGTAAGATATTATCTTTCAAGTAGGTATAAGTCTTGCCATATAAAGGTGAATCAGAACTAGTTAAATGACATATGACTTGGGTTTGAGGATTATCATAGGCAGGAGAAAACAATTGTTCCACCAAGAATTCATACTTAGTTTGATCTTTTGAAAGTTGTAATAAGGAAGCAATGGTAGCCATTGCATCTCCAGTTTTATTATCAATCCTTGATATTTGTGAGAACTTAATTGACACAAAATACTTCTTATAATCATCCACCATATTCTTGTAAGGTAGCAACTTATCATCTTTAGTTTGATAGTCATCATTAATTTGATTAATGACAAGTTGTGAATCACTGTAGACTTGCAACTCTGTAATCCGCCATTCCAAGGCTATTTTCAATCCTATGAGCAATGCCTCATATTCAACTATGTTATTTGTGCAAGGAAACATCAACTGATATGATCGTGAAATGGTATGTCCATCAGGTGTAACAAAGAGAATCCCTGCCCCCGAGCCATATTGTGTATAAGATCCATCAAAGTACAATGTCCATGATTTCTGAATTGTTGCTGTGAAGACATCTCAAGACCGTGAAACTCAAGGCATTTTCGATTTTCTTCTGTAAAGGTGTTTTCACCTAACTCGATCTACAATGACCGTCTCTTTAATAGCTTTTCAATCTATATAATGAATGTCAAACTCACTTAAGATCATTACCCATTTTTGCAAGTCTTCCTATTAAAGTAGCTCTGCTTAATAGGTATTTCAGTGGATCAATCTTTGTTATTAGCTTAACTATATGAGCCAACATATAATGTCGCCACTTTTAAGAAGCAATCACTACTGCAAGACAAGCTTTTTCAATGAAACTCAGGTTTAACTCATGTCTTGTTAAAGTTCTGCTGATATAATATATGGCCCTTTCCTTACCTATAGAATCTTCTTGTGCTAGCAATGCTCCCAAAGATACTTCTGTTGCTGAAATATAGAGTATGAGTGGCTCTCCTGGAATAGGTGGAATTAAAACTGGTGGATGCGTAAGATATTGCTTGATCTGACTGAATGCTGCTTCACATTTGTCATCCCATTTGAATGGGAAATTTTTATGCAATAAATGTGTAAATGGCAAGCTTTTATCTGCTAGTTGAGCTATAAGCCTCCTGATGGACTGTAATCTTCCTTGCAATGATTGAAGTTGACTAATATTTCGTGGTGGTGGCATGTCCATTATAGCTTGTACTTTTTCTGGATCAACCTCTATGCCCTTTTCTGAAACAATGTATCCTAGGAGTTTTCCAGATGTAACACCGAAGACACATTTCTTTGGATTTAGTCGAACATTGAACTTCTCCATTCTGATAAAGATTTTTGATAAGATTTCTAGGTGTTCTTCTCATGTATGATATTTGGCAAGTAAGTCATCAATGTAATCTTCCATGAATGTATGCATCATGTCATGAAAAATTGTTGTTATTGCTCTTTGATAAGTGGCTCCAGCATTCTTTAACCCAAATGGCATTACATTCCAACAATAGGTACCCCAAGGGCATGTAAACGCTGTTTTATCTTGATCTTCTGGTGCAATTTTTATCTGGTTGTATCCTGAAAATCCATCCATTAATGAATTATCGCATGGCCAGCAGTTAAATCAACAATCATATCTATGTTGGGCAAAGGAAAGTCATCTTTGGGACAAGCCTTATTTAAATCTCTAAAACCTGTACAAACTCTAATCCTTCCATCTGGCTTTGAAATAGGTACAATATTGGAAATCCATTCTGCATAATCAATAGTTCAAATGAATCCAACATCTAAAAGCTTCTTTAATTCTTCTTTGACCAGTAACGCAACATGTGGATGCATTTTTCTTAATTTTTGCTTTACAGGTTTTGTCCCAGGTTTGATAGATAAATGATGCATTATAAAATTAGGATCTAACCCTAGCATATCAGCATATGACCAAGCAAAGTTAATTTGATTCTCCTTCAAGAATTCCATGAATTTCAGGACTTCTTCAACTGTTAATGATGCTGCAAGTTGCAAAACTTTTGGCTGCTCTGCTGTACTTATATTGATTGATTATATTGGTTCGATCAAAATAGAAGATCTTTCATGATAATACTTGGGAAGAGTGTCAAGTTTCTCATCC
>VDFB02153314.1:0-19117 GCA_007258455.2 Sequoia sempervirens | reverse complement strand
ACATGATATTCCAGTTGACCACACAAGGTGCATTCACCATCAGCAAATACACTAGTGGTATGGATAGACGAAGTTGCTTAGATCAAACACCACATTCCACAGCTAACATCTACTTGCATGGAATGAAAATTATACTACTTAGAACTATTTTACGCTACCATCTGAATCGGAAGGATGAAGAAACCTTGCTAGGTACTCACAACAAAGACGAAATTCACCATCAATGAAAAACTCTTTTATTGAGAGAGTGTTCACAACAATTTCTTACAAAGTTTTCAAAGGGAAAACTTTCCCTCTTCTTCAAACTACACTATCAATCTATACTAAGTTACTCTAAACTATCACCTAGTTGTCTCTCTACTCCGACTTCTACTCTAATGAGATACAAATGAGGGGGATTCCCCCTTTATATAGCTGGCCAAGTCCAACGGACGGCTTAGATTACAATCGGCTGGATGGCCCAGATCGTGCCACCTCAGCCCTAAACAAGATTCACCCTAAAAACCGCCACCAAGAGGAGTGGGGTAATAAATGAGCCATTAATGTCCATTATCCTTCTAGAAGATTCCAGTCTTGAAACGCGTTCACACTGCTCTTGATCTTCTTCTTGACGTCATTCTTCAACTTTGCTCGAGCTTCCATTCTTTTCTCCATCTTGAGTTTTGAAAACGTTTCCTCTCTGTCACTAAGTCTCAACACTTAGCCATTTTCTTGCAACTTTTCCTCCTTCGAGATTGAAATGTCATCTTGGATTATTTTCTTCATCACTTAAGTCATCACCGCTTGGTCTCGACGTTCCTCCTGCAAAACAAGCAAGGAGAAGAGTATTAGAACATTTCATAATATAAATTCAACTTACTTACCAGGTTTCTCACGTTCTAACTTCCAAGGGTTCATCGTCTTCGATAGCCAACTTTGCTTTCAAATTCTTCATGCCTTAGCCAATTTTCCAACCCGTCTTGCATTCTGCTTGGCGTACTTCACTCTGACATTTCATCTAACTTAGGCTCGAGAAAAATCCTTTCATCAGGAATTTGATCAAAAAATCATCTAGGCGATCACCTTCAAATTCATCCACCAAGGCAAATTTTATCTTGAAAACACGTTTTATTCCTTGCCTTAGAAAATTTTAAATTTTCCCTTAGGAAAATTCATCAATCTGGTGCCCATCAAAAATATTCACCTTGAAAGCCTCGGAAAAGTGCGGAAGACTTTAAAATCCATTCCTCATCGCAGACGTCCAATACCCAGAAGAAAATTTTCTTCAGAATGCATCAAATTCATGGGTATATAACGAACAGGTTCATTTAATTTTTTGAATTTTGAACCTTAGAAAAATAATTTCCGACAAATTTAATCCATTTCTTCATCCCTGTGAGTATCCTGTTGCTCTGACTTGAAAATTTTCTTCCATCTTATGAAGCCGATGCATTCTGTCATATCCACAGCCAATTTTATTCATTCCTGAGAGAATTTCATTACTCCTCCAAGCTAGGCATATTTTTCCTAAGGTGATATTTAAATATCAATACTTAGGAAAATAAGTTTTACCACTTCATCACTCAAGCCTAGGCGCATTTGATAGGGGGTATTTTAAATTTCAAAATTTTCCAACGCCTTGAAATATTCCTCACATAACTTCTAGGCGCCTATAGAGGAGTCCACTTTAAATTTCCCACACTCTTTCAAGCCAGGCGCATTTCCACCATGGAGGTTCCACTTTTCATAACTTAGAATATTTTTCTTGCACTTTCACAAGCTAGGTGCATTTGAACCCCTGTGCTTTCATTTTTAACGACTGAGTCAAAATTCTCCCTCATTCATCCTCTTCAAGGTAGGGCGCATTTCAGTGCTTGTACTTTCAACTTTCTAACACTTAGAAAATATTTTAGGTCCCTCTCCTTGTTGAGGTGCATATGGGTATGCCTGCTTCCAATTTGCCACTCTTGAAATGTTTAATCTAACTCTAGCCTGGGCGCATTTGATACCTCATACTTCAAGTTTGGACACTTAGCATTTTTCAGGCAAGTCCAGGCGCATTTAGATGGGCTTGTTTTCACTTTTCAAACACTTAGAAAAATTTCCACTTTCATCCTCAAGATCAAGGCACTTGCAGGGGCCTCTTCTTCAAATTTAAGTGCTTTAGAAAACCTCAAAGTTCCTTCTTCTCCTTGGGCGCAAATGGGGTCCTGTACTTCCAATTTCATGACTTAGGCAAATTTTGAATCTCTACACTCAAGGGCGCAAATGCAAGGGGGAGCTTTCAATTTCACGCCTTAGTCAATTTTCAAGACTTGAACCTCAAGGGCGCATTTTAATCATGGAGTTTTCAATTTTAACCCTTAGGCAAATTTGAAGTTCTTCAAGGTGGGGCGCATTTGACCCATGGAGGCTTCAATTTCAACACTTAGAACCTTTTCAACTCTTAACCTTGGTGGGCGCATTTGAGGTACCCTGCTTCCAATTTTTGATACTTAGAATTTTTTTACTTGCTTCCATCTTTTTCTAGGGCGCATTTTGGGGGTGCTATTTCCATTTTACAAGACTTAGTAAATTTCTCATGCTTTCTTTCCTCAAGGGCGCATTTGGAGGCACAAGCTTCCACTTTGAAACACTTAGAATATTCTCAGGCCACCTTCTTGCCTAGGGCGCATATGTGATAGGGAGCTTCAAATTTGCAAGACTTAGAATATTTTCATCAACTCCTCCCTCAAGGGCGCATTTTACCCCTTGAACTTTCATTTTAACTTGCCTTAGAAGTTTTCAAGAAAATTTTCAAGTGTCTTTCTTCTTAAGGCGCATTTTGGGGGTGCTACTTCCATTTTTCATACTTAGATACTTTCATCCAAGTTTCCCAGGCAAAGCAAGGCGCATTTGGGCCTTTGAGCCTCAAATTTCAAGTGCTTAGAGAAATTCCACAAATCTTCAGCTTTTAAAGGCGTTCTTCATTGGCTGGACTTGAAAATTTATCAATTTCAGTGAATTTTGTGTTCTTCGCCTGATTTAGGGTGACACAATCATGCTAACCCTAATTTGCTATTTTTAGAAAGTTTGTCAATTTTTGCACTTCAAGCTAGTTTCAAGCTCCACAAAGGCTGGATTTTGCTTTGTTCTGAACCTCGGGATGTGTTTGTGCTACTGATGCCTGATATTTGCCTGTACCTGCTATTTTTAGCAACCTACTAAAAATAGCAACTGCTCAGAAAGTCTTCAAATTTTGCGTGTTGATTGCTTGAAGGGTGTTGATTGTGACTGAACGTTGCTTCTGCCTGGCTTTCGTGCTCTGCCCTTGAATTTAGGAAACCCTAATTTCTCTGCCCAAGCCTACTAAAAATAGTAAGTGCTTGATTTTCCATCTTTTGCAACTCTGTTCAACTTGAAATTCGCGCCATGGGATTCTTATCAGCTGCTTGACCTATTCATACTGATGCTCTGCGTTGACCTGCTATTTTTGGCATGTTTCTGGAAGTGGTTTACTATTTATAGCAACTGCCTGTTTCTGAGATCTCCACAGCTCCGATTGACTTGAAATTCGAATGACGCATTCGTCACCACGTGACCTGCCTGTTGACACTGGCGCATGCAACTTACTTTCTATTTTTAACCTGTTTCTGGAATGACTTACTATAAATAGTAAGTACTCCGTTTGCCTTCAAATTTACATATGAGACTCAGCGAAGATCTTGTCAGCGATGGTTTTACGGTTTCAAAATTCGACATTTACCTCCTTTTTGGGTCCGGCTTCGGCCTAATTCATCTTTGCATGCATATCAAAAGCGATCTGTTTGTTCTAAGACAGTTGCATTGTGATCATGTAACGACCAATTACCGTAGTAAATTAAAAACTTTCCAATTCTCACTTAAAACATGTAAAAGTAACATATAACAAAGATAATACAATAAAATTTCTTCCTTTCTTTATTGATAAACACGTACAAGTTACAATATGTTTCCTCATGAATTTCATTTTCATTGCAAATACAAATCAGAGTTAAAAAGTAATACAATTACATACATAGCTCGTAAGCTTTTGCACAAATAGAAGTAAGAAGGTCCAGGAGTCCGTCCTTTCAAATCTTGGTACATCGACTGGCTATTGGGAGAGAAACATCACTCAGGCGCTTTACCGCCAACCACGGACTTATAATGCGGTCCCCCGCACGATCATCTTGCAATGAACGGCCCTCCCTTCGAAGAAGAGATTGGTAGGGTATCCTTTAGCGATTACCAACTGAGCATAGTGATGTGTCCTACTCAACTAGAACCTTGCTATTTCACAATCTCGATCTAGTACTCGGATCACAATGAACTGACAGTGTAGTCTCAACTATCACACATCTAGGTGGATGTCGTACCTTTCACTACTTTGGCCAAAGTATTCTCATTCAGTACTTCGAATGAAGGTCATCTATCATAAACACTACTCAGGGCCGATTTGCCTTTGGGCTACCTTACTCTATGCGTAGGTCATGTCCTTCAGTGGGTTTAGTTTACCCCAGACTTCCTACCTCAAACGGTTTACTAGAAATGAGTCTTTAAGCAAGTGTTTACTATCCTATCTCCTGTTTCCGGAATTCTTTATCCTAGGAGAGAGCTTCCTAATGTTAACCTAATAACACAAGCTAGGATTACACTTTGTATTGACATCATTTCGTTCCTAGAATTTAATACATATTCTACGTACTCTCCATATACGGAGATCATACAAGTTTGAAACTCCAACCATGCATAACCGTTTATTACTACCAATTAATCATCAAAAGAGGCAGTCTTGTAATACAATGCATATAATTTCCTATTAATGCGTATAATCAAATTGAGTCCTTTCTTTTCAAGACCCCCAATTTTCTACTAATCCTTCTTAATCACATTAAATCCCTTCTATTCATTATCCCAATTTCCAATTTTAACTTTCTTTAACTAAGTTAAATATAACGAAATACATCAAGCTATTTCCTTTAACTACATTAACATTCCCTAACCTTTACCCATGCATAAAATGAATTCCCTTTTATCATTATGCAATAAAAAATTATCAACAAATGAAAACCAGGAATAATTCACTACTTTCAGCTCAACACAATCAGCAATTAAAAAAAAACAGTAAAGAAAGCCAACTTAAAGTTTTTTAGTCTACAATTAAGAAACATGCCTGTATCAGCTTCTTTCCAGTAATCCTTTACAAGCACTTCTTCTATTGTTGATCACAGTCAACAGCTTCCTCACTCAGAAATTCTCCAAATAAAGAATGCTGTTGTTATCTCACAGTAATTTATAACGGAGAATACTCAGCTCTCACTGAAACACTTGAAACAGATAACTAACACAGACTCACAATACTGGCTCTCAAATTTGCAGTGTATAAGCTCTCTAAAAAACGTCAATGAAGAGAAAATCCGAAGTGTCTTCGAATGAAAGTTTGTGAAGTATTTATAGGCCGCAGTTAAAACAGTTTCCCCATTTCTGGGCATGTATATTGACAGATTTCAATGTTTACTTGGTCAAAATGCTACTTGCCATTTATCCAAACCCTTAGTCATGTTCTTCCATGATGATTCGACTTCTATACAGCCAGCAATTCGAAGAATATTTCAACTTGCAATAAAAACGAAATCTACATCCACGTTTTTCTACCAGGCGTAAGAATTTTCCATGATATTTTTGCTGCGTTCTAGGTCAAGTTCCAAATCGACACAGCTCAGTAGTTTGTTGCTATTTTCTGGTTTTTGAGCTTTGAAAATGTCTTCTTTCATCCCTAGCTGCGCAGGGAGCTCCGCCATTTTCACGGGTGAGTTTCTCTTTAATATTTTCATTTATTTCCTAAGTTCGACTTTTCAATTTTTCCTTTTATGAAGTTTATTCCATTTTCAAATGTATTTTTAAAAGTTTAAATATTTCATACGGCTATCTTCTAAACTTTCACAAATGCAAATGTAAAATGCGAATTTAATCCTTCCATAAGAATGCGAATTCCATTCTTTTGAAATTGAAATTTGTTTTAATAACTTCTATTTGTATATTTTACTTATTAATGTATTATTTTAAACATTATTATTTATTTTTATATAAACGTATTTATATATAAATAAATATTAATTTTAATATTAATACATTTAATTAATAAAATATACAAAAATATTATTATTTATACATTCTTTATGTATTTAAATAATCACCTTATATATTTATACATAAATATATAAGTAAAATCCCTTAGACAAAATATAGTTCCCTTATTTATTTTATTATAAAATACTATTATAGTCTTTAAATATATTAACACATAAATATTTAAATACCCGAGTATTTTAAATATTTATATTTAATATAACTATAATAATTTTATATATAATCGTTTAATATTTAATTACTTAAATATATATTTAACAAATATATCGTGAGCCAGTCAGCAACCCGATATTTATATATATATATATATATATATACGTAAAGTCAACAGGGAATAATAATATAATATTATTATTAGTATGTATTTCTCTGTACGCAGTGTACACATAAATGTATGTATATCATGTCATTACGTACATATGGGCATATCCATCTGCCGAGCATATGTATGTATTTGACATGTATATTCATATGGATACGCGTACACGTATACACATACTCACTTGACCTTTTAACGTATATCCATTCACGTTTTTCCAAATCATGTCAAAGAATAGTAAGTCAGACAAATAAGTAATCATCACTTTTCAAAGCATAAAGAAGTAAACATAACTCCAAGCCTAAGGATGACTTATCTAGACCAACATAACTGACTTGGTTTCTCAGAACCTATACTGACGTGTGTGTATGCTCATTTGGTACTCGTTACTGCTTACCCGACCAAGTTCCTCCCCGAGTGATATCTCTCCTCTGTCTGGAGGATTAGTCTTCATACCTGCACACCATGACATGACATCGGCAATCATATGCTCATAACAAAGCAGAATACATGAAACATTTCAAAAGTTAGATTATTCATAAATCAATAACCTTCTATTCTCCTTTATGCAGTATTTCACCAAGAATAACATCAAATGAAACATCATTCATATTGAAAACAAGGTACAAGCATCATTAATTCACCTCCAGAATTCACATTTACTCTATCTAATGATTGTAAATTGTAACGTCACAATTTGGGATGTAACAGATCAGCTCGTGATTCTGAAGTGCTGGGAGGCGGCTACCAGGATGCATCTGCTAAAAATAGCAAGTTGCTGAAGGAGTGATTATCTCTGTTTGCATGTCACACCACCGCGTAGGTCTCGAAAAACCCACAAAGAATCACCTGACATGCAAAGAAAACCCTAACATGCAAACCCTAAAAATAGCCTCGGAAGACTGAATTCTAAAAGTCGTTATCTCGCTTTGCATGTCACATCATCGCGAAGGTCTCTGAAAACCCAGAAGGAATCTCCAGACATGTGTCGAAAAACTTGGCATATAGGCCTTGAAATTAGCCCCAGAAGCTGAACTGCTAAAAATAGTAAGTTGTCTGTTTCAGCTCAAATTTTGCACGCGAGTAGCTTGATGCGCTCTGGACACAGTGTGACAGTCGGAATTTCAAAAATGCTGACAGAATGCCTTGAAATTGGATACTTACTAAAAATAGTAAGTAGTTTAGAATCTGATGAAAATTTGCTGAGAACCTGCTGGAAGCACACTGACAACAATGTTAGTCTCAAATCTCAATTTATTTACCTCACTTGACCACAAATTGGCCGGAAAGATGGAAACCCTAATTTTTAGACTTAGCCAAAATTTCACATTAAGGTTCAATGGCGGGCACATCTCGGAAAGACAGACAGTAGAAAAGAGAGACAACGACAAAATGACCCAAAAGCAAAGCCAAAATTAGGGGGTCCCCATTTGCAATGGGGCGATGTGTGAAAAAGGTCACAACATTAGCCCCAACCTAAATAAATGTTCCTGAACATTTCAAAGACAAAACCCATTCCATACTCAAAACCCTTGGATAACTTTCCAACCCATCAACTAGCTAGGGGATATACTTAAAAGGGAAGAAAAATCCTAAATTGGATCAAGGCACCTCATCTTTTGATTACAAGCGTGTGCATATGCGTTTGTTCTAGCTCAAAAGACCATTGAAGTTCCCAGAATCCGTCCCAGCAAGTTAAATAAATATCTTAACTTCAAAAGCATCTGGGATATTGCCTCGCTGCCAGTCAGGCATCCATAGCCCCGACGAGGTTGTCGCTACAATTCCCACGAATATTGCTCCACTGCCAGCCGGGCGTCCATAGCCCCAGTGGAATTACTCGCATATTCCCAAAACCAATATTTCATAATATTTTCTTTTCTTTTCTCAGATATTTTCTTTCAGCATATTTTCTTTTTTTCTTGATTCTCCGTCAATTCCTTGATTGGCTGGCAGGCAATGAAGCCTCCAATGGGTTTGAGAATTGTAGTGGCGCTGAAGCAAGACGCAAGATTTTCACTCGCCAAGACTTCTCCTAAGAAACCTCAATGACTTAGAGCAATTAATTATGTGTGTAAAATATAGCAATCGCGAGAATTGGTGTCAAGACACAATAGATGATTCCCTTCCGAATCGAGTACAAACCCTAACCAAACGATAAGACTTGAAAGAATAACCTCGGATCCTAAAGCACTTCCTGAGTAATTATCTAAGAAATGGACCAACATTGTGTTGGGCCGTGGCGAAAACAACACAACACCCCCTTCACAAATGGGATCCTCTTTATTGAAAGCGAACTAAACTACGAAAGCAAGACAACTAATCTAAACAAAAACAAAAACTTTAAGCGAACAACAATCAAAAGACCCAAATACATACAACTCCTAGCATGATTTCTTAGGATGTGCAGTAACAGCAAAGTAGTAGTCATAGTACGAAGTTTTGCAAACTTGTCCTTAAACTCAGAAAAATATTCTCTCAAAGGACAAATCTGAAATTCAGGCAAAACTTCAGGAAAGATTAGTAACTGAGGCAACTCATCCGGACCATGATTAATCCATAAACAAGTCTTCTTTCCTAAATCTCCATAATCAAAATGATATCCTTTGTAGCCAATAGTAGGGAAAGATATAACCTGGTGGTCTTCATTCGCTGGCATGAATTCTTTCCTGTCGTCCATTGCTTCATCAGGAGGTCGAAGTTGATGGTGAACCAAGCCTCTTGCATCTAAAATGTGGAGATGATCTAAACTGGGAGGTGTGGGGCGGGAAATCGATTCAAGAGGGCATTTGGAAATTTGGATCTTTTCATGCGTTGGCTCCTTTTGAATCCCTAACAACGGATCAAGCCCCAACCTGAATTGTTCTTCAGTTTCTATCTCTTCGTCAGGAAGTATTTCATTTGTTTCAATCTCATCAAGCAATTCTTCCACGACTGTGAATAATGGATCAAGTGTTGATGCAAAATGCATTTCATATTCTGCCTCCATCTTGGTAGCCCATTGATCATCAAACACGTCATCTTGCCTTAAGCTGCTTGCCATTTCTTCCATCTTGTTCATGCATGGCTGAACCTTTTCATCAAGGAGCGTTCCTTCTTGGAGCGTACCGAAATCACTTCCCTCTTCACATTCTCCTCCTCGAATGAATAAATCTTCCACATCATCTCTACTTTGAGCTAAGTCCATTGTTCTTGGTTCTTGATGATCTTCAATAACTCGCAATCTAGTACATTCATTCACTTCCGTATGCTGACAGTTGCCATGGTTAGTTTCTCTTCCTTGGATATATTCCATTGCTTCTTTGATCTTTGCTCCAATAGCCTCTTGTTCTAACATGATGTAGGAACAATCTTCATCTGCTTGCTCCCTAAGCTCGATCACGTCCTCTAGTGACTTATTCTCCTTGTTGTTGGATGGTGTTGAGGTACACTCTTCATTTCGTGCTAAAAATGTTTGTGTGGCATATTCAATCCATCCCTTGTCTTTGAAGAATCCATATGGTAGTACTGGTAATCTGAGGCGACATCTGGCGAAGTTGATGGCTTCTTCACATGTTGTGCAAGTGAACTCTGGATGAGGCGCATTGTGAATCCGACACCAACGAGGGAGCAAAACACTTTTCAAGGGATCATTGCCAAGTTCCATCTGACTTTGGATCATAAGTATTAATCTTGCGAAGGCTTCATCCACAACTCCTAGAATGAAGTCACATTGCCAAACTCCTACATGCAAACCCCTGAATCCACAAAAGAAGCCTCCTAGAAAATAGGAAACCCTAATTCTGCCTTTGACTAGCCTATGGGCATCCAAAAATAGGCTAACAGTCACTAGAAAGTGTAGTGCTAAAAATAGGGATATTACAAGCTCCAACACAATTTTAGACTCAGCATAACATACGGTATAAACTCTTGCATCCAATCATAGCATACACTTCAAATGACAGATACGAAAATTATTTTAGCACATCCATAAAAACGTTTCTTAGCACCATCACACCCACAAAATCAAATTTTTTAGAAAAATGTAACTCCAATGCATATAGAAAATGGATTGAATTAACATGATTTTCTAAGAAAATAAAACCATGAGCCATCCTCTAACCAAAAAGCCAACAAGACTAACTAACAAGGCGACATTGTTTTATTATATTCACAACTTTTTCAGTCACCTTTCAAAATAAAAGATGTCACATCCTCTCAATTCCATCGAACCTGAAGAACAAGAGTATATCTTCTTTGAAACACATGAAACCTCATAATGAATTTGGTGGTATTTTTAATGACATTCACAATTTTTTAAAATTTCACTTAGAGAGATAGGAAGTTATTATCGCCGCCCCACAAAAAGCAATATATGCCAAGATAAGTCGTCGGCAAAAGATGTTTGACACATGCAAATCAAGTTTGAAGAAATGAGGAAGTCGTCACATGTCAGAACCCTGACAGTTCTCAATTCAAAACCCTCACTGATTTTTGTTGTTTTTGCAAGTTTGTAATTTTTTTGTGTTTTATGAGGTTTTCAGACAATTTGCTAAAAGCTGCGATTTTCTAAAAAAAATGCTAATAAATTCAAATAAATTCTAAATTTCATGCATTAAGCTCAAATATGCTCAGAAAGTAAGGGTGCACCATTATATTATTTCCTCAGAGCTTTCACAATACAGAAATCAGAATAAACAATGAAATACAATAAATTTCTTGAAGAACCTGATGGCGGCTGTAGCTGCATTAAATAAATGAAGAAATGGTACGGCTAGGTTGAAGACAGGAATCTCCAAGCTCGAATCTCGATGCAAAGTCTCCAGTAAACCCAGGCGCCTAAATCTTAATGCAAGAAACTGAAGACAGGAGGCGAATCTCTCAAGAACTAATGGTACAGCCTGCAAGTACAGAAATGTACGGCCTAGTTGCAGCAGCCAATAAAATGGTACGGCCTCAAGGAATAAATGCCTGTTCTCTGAATTAAGTTCCCTGGTAAAGTCGCCTATACTGCCAGATGAATACCCCTGAAAATCTCTGTCTGAATCTGTCAATAAGTTCAATCTGTAACTCCTGAATGAAGTCACCCAGATGCAAGCTTAAACTGGTATTTCACAGCCTCAGTCTGCCTAATCTCTGAAGAGTTTTCGTTCTCCAGAAACGTCTGTCTGCCAGAAACCCTAAGGTTTGCAAACTCCAATGCTCAGAGCAAAAGACAAATTAGAATAACATTTCATAATGGTTCGATTTGTCTTGACTGCAAAATATATATCCTCTTCAATAAAATTCGACCCAATGCTCTTTTTTAATAATCATTTAATAAAATGATTAAATTTGTCTTTTCAAGACTTAGGAGAAATCTATTTAATAATTGGCGCTTATTTTAATGAATAATAAATATTCATTAAATCAAAAATTAATACTTTATTATAAAGTATATTAAATACTTTATAACAGGCCAAATTAATTAAATATTTAAATACTTCAATAAAGTGACTTTAATATAAAGTCAAATTATTAAATATTTAATAACTCATTAATTACTCCTTATTTCTCCGTCAAATCAACCAACTGCTGAACTGGGTCGATTCTGAGCTGAATGGCTGAACCAGGTGCCCTGCCCGAAATAGCAGCTTCCGCCTGACCTAACTTTCTAAAATAAGAGGTTTCACGAGAAAATGCTCAGCGGAAGATGCGAAGGAGGCCCAGCACGATACAGCGACAGGTGGAGCTACCAAACCAGCGAGCAAGCGCCTCAGATGATCCTCTACACACCCACTGTCCCAGCCCTCCCCGAGGGATCGAGAATTATAGACTAACTCCCTCGACAAAGCGGTGTCGAGCTAAAGGCCAGGGGACATGGCGGTCCAGCCCTCCACAGAAATTGCTTGTCCTCAAGCAATCTGCAAATCACAGGCACCACCTGGATCCCAAGGATAGTACCGGACAATGTTCCTGCTGGTCACAACTGACTCCTGTAACTCCCACAACTGATCAGCAAGAATAAAATACCATTCCCTATTAACCTCAGTGCGGTCCGGCATAGGATCAAGACTCTCAGAAGGAGGCAAGTCAAACAACAAGCAACACTTACCCCCTAAAACTGCACGAGATATACTATCATCCAGCATATCAAGTACGTGCATGCTAGAACTGTGCAACTGAAACAAACTGTGTACATGCGGATCAATCATGAAGCCATATGCACTCTGCGCCATATACACACTGTGATACTCCTCCGTGAGCTGAATCTGAAATCCCGTTGCACTAGTAGGATCCCAAACGCTATCAACATTACTCTGCTCAAGACCAGGATCAGGTGAGTGACCCATATCAAACTCAAAGAGTGGATTGTCGTATGAAGATATAACATTCATCTCAAACAATGGATTGGTCACAAACGGAACCAAACCACTAGGCTGATCCCAAACGACTGCCTCAGAACCCCCGGGGTACTGAGCATAACCATGCCTGATCTGCACAAAATCCTCCTCTACCTTCTCGCTCTTCCCACTAACGAGAGAGATAGAACGAAGGCTGCCATCTGTAATACCCCTCAACACATATTTCTTGCCCTGTACCTCGAATCTCATCTCCATTTTAGGCAAGTTGAGGGTAAACACACTGATGTCCTGAAGCCATCTCATACCCAACACTAAATCCATCCCACCCAGGTTGACTACATAAAAGTCTGCCTGCAACTCATAATCATTCAGCATGAGAGTGAGATTACAAATCCGTCGAGTGCAAGTGAGTGTATATCCATCTGCCACCCGAACTCTGAATCCAGCGAAATCCTCTGTCTGGAGTCTACATCTGCTGACGAAGCTCTCATCAATGAAATTGTGTGTGGCTCCAGTGTCGAGCATAGCAATACATCGCTGTCCTTCCACTAATCCCCTAAACCTGAAAGAGTCATCCCGTACACTAGTAGATAATACCAACGGGGATAAGTTGGCATCGGGCCCAAACTCCGTAGAGGCATTCCCGGCCCCTGCATGTTCTGAAACAACCTGCTGGTCTGAATCATCAGACTCGTCATCATCATAGTAAACCCACATGGCGCGGTTGGCTCTGCCCTTCGGTCTCAAAGGACAATCATGCTCCTTGCTGTAGGGTGCTTTGCACCAATAACAGAGTTGTTTCTTCCTGCATTCCTCCCGAGTTGCATCATCAATTCTCGCAACTAGTTTCCTTTTTGGTTCTGCAACTGGTGTCTGACTCTCCTCGACAGGTAAGTTGTTTGCTTTAGGCTAAAATTGTTTCTTCGGAGCAGCAAGCTCCATACTCCTTGCCTTCCGCATCGCCTCCTGAAGTGTAGTAGGATCAAACGCCTTGACCCAGCCTCTCATGGGTTCTGCCAAACCCTCAACGAATAGTATGATAAGTCTCCGCTCCGAAATCCCTATCACCATGACTGCCACTCTCTGAAACTCGCCAATGTATGCATCCAGACTACCCGTCTGTCTGAGCTGAGCCAACTCTCTGAAATACAATTCTGGATCCTTCTTATCGAATCTCTCTATCAGTCTGCTGGTGAACTCCTGATAGGTATTGACTGCATGATGGCCTAGCGTGTACATGCCATGGTGCCACCAATCGTGTGCTACTCCGTCAAGATGTAAAGTAGCAAATTTAATTGCCTCATCCTCCTGCATAGGCCTAAGTGACAAGTAATTGTCCAATTTTTGGACCCAAGACCTAGCTGATGTCTTCTCTGACCCATCAAAATATGGCAGCGTAATCTTGCTCACCGCATACTGCAAGTCTCTATTCACCTGTGGCTGCTGCTGCTGATGCTGTGGGGGTCTACGATCAAATCTGCCTCCTCTCAAGGTTTGTAAACATCATAAACTCATGAAATGTAAGTGCACAATGGGATCGGTGCTGGTGACATGTACTCACGTGAAATCTGCGTCAAGTCTACCAGCGACATGTACCGATACGTGGCTGAAACTCGATCTTTGTACGATGCTGCTTTGGAGTGGGGTGGAATATAGGTAAGAAAGTAAGGCTGGCGGCCCTCATCACGGTAGATCGGTGGCCGGTACGATGTCACGAATCACGGATGCCAATGGTACGATCCAGCAGTGCGATCCGGCTCGTCACATCCATCCCGAATGTAGTGTGGGCGTGTGGGCGTACAACGTCTAATGGTACCCATCGGTGAGACATCATATCCATCATATTCTCCCGTGCCTCGCGTCCATAAACTCCTCTTCCGGTAATATCGCCCTCTGCATGCGCCTTCCCTGGATCCTTGCGAGTCTCTGAGGAAGTCTCACGTTCTGCCATTAGGGTTGCAACACTGTTTTCACTACCGTCAGAACTGGATCTGTGAATACCAAGCACCCCTGACACTGTCTGACCTTCTGGGATAGGTTGACCTGTCCAATCCTCGTCTTTGCCTGTCCCTACACCTTTAATGTAGTGAATGGTATCTCTGTTCATGAAAAAGCACTAAAAAGCACACTGTATTCTGAAAAAGCACTGAAAAAGCACAGGATGGCAGGAGATCTGTGCTCTGATACCACTGTCAGAACCCTGACGGTTCTCAATTCAAAACCCTCACTGATTTTTGTTGTTTTTGCAAGTTTGTAATTTTTTTGTGTTTTATGAGGTTTTCAGACAATTTGCTAAAAGCTGCGATTTTCTAAAAAAAATGCTAATAAATTCAAATAAATTCTAAATTTCATGCATTAAGCTCAAATATGCTCAGAAAGTAAGGGCGCACCATTATATTATTTCCTCAGAGCTTTCAAAGAGTTTACCTTCAATGATATATTGCCTAGTAAAGTGCAAATAACTGAAATGAAATGCTAATAACATATGCCAAAGTCCGAACTAACTGAGGGTGCAATGCAACAATCTTTTGGTAACTTTCAATGAAGATCTATGGCCAAAATGACATGAAATATACGCTTCAGCTGATAGACATTATTACGAACAATCGGCATGCATAATCAGATTTTGACTCAAATTGAAACTAACATCTACAGCCAAAGACAATTACTTGATATGCAGCTCCAACTCTTTTATTGTATGATGCATAAACTCATTACCAGCTGATTACAAGCTTTGATAAATGTATCTAGGACTGATTTATCATGTCACTACTTCTGAAAGAAATCTACAGTACCAAAGTTGTCTTACATCCCATAAGGAACCACAATACTTAATTCTGGGCGGTATTGGTAACAAAATCAACTTTAAATACAATGCTCAGTTCAGATTCCAAGGTGATTCACCAATATAACAGCATACAGTTCCTTCGCAGCAGTTTATAAATACTGATTTTTGTCTACAAACAATTCTGGGACTGATTCAAAACATTTTCTGAGTACTAACAGCAATTAGAAAGACATTTCTAGGCACTCTGGAATGTGATAACAGTAGCACAAAGTTTCAGACTGATTCACACTTTTCTGTGATTAACTGGCAGCCAGAATACAAAAGTTTTCCAACTATAATACTCAGAAATACAAAGGTTTTCTGTGCATTGCATAAGAACTGTTACAACAAGAAACAAGCATGTATTCTGATTACTCAAACCTGGTAAAGAAATGCCCAACAGTTTAGATGCCCAGGAAACGAAAGATTAGCAACCATAAACCCTCGAGACTTGAATGCCACTGTAGCGCGGTACTGTTCACGTGGTACTGTAGCACGGCACTGTTCACGCCACTGTAGCGATTAACTATTCACGCGGGTACTGTAGCAGCAGATGAAAACTTGCAATCTGTTCTTAAAACCTTGAATAATTTGTTGATTCTTCACTTGTAAGCACAAATATGACTCCTGTATGAAGCCACCTTACTTAGCAATCTTCAGCTGATCTCTCACAACCTCAGAAAGCTTGACTCTGAAGAGGTATTGTTCTCCAAAGCCTGAAAAATGCACGAATGTGCAGAAACCCTAGTTTCTTCACAAACTCCACAGCTCTCAATAAAAGACAAAGTTGAATAATCATATCCTAATCCTTCGATTTGTCTTTAGCTGTGAATATATAGCTTTCTTGAAAAATTCGACCAAACCCTTCTTTTTAATAATCATTTAAATAAATGATTTAATTTACCTGTTTGGACTTAGGAGAAATAATTAATTAAATGGCGCCCAAATAAATGAATAAATAATTATTCATTATAATCAACTTCTTCACTTTATTATAAAGTATTAAAAATACTTTATAATATACCATTTAATTATTAATATTTAAATACATTAATAAAGTGACTTTAATATAAAGTCAAAATATTAATTATTTAATAAATCGTTAAATACTCCGTTATTTCTCCATCTGACCAACAAATTGATGTACGGGGTCGAATCTGAGCTGACCAGTTGAACCAGGTGCCCTGCTAAAAATAGCAGCTTCCGCCCGTCAGACTTTCTAAAAATAGAAAGTTTATGAAAAACCACTCTGAAGGACTCTGCGAAGGCCCAACCTGAAACAACTGCAACAATGAAGCTCCTGAACGCTGGGTAACCACCTCGAATGATCCTCTACACACCACTGCCAGCCTACGAGGATCAGAATGATAGGCTCACTCCTCGACAAGCAATGTCAGCTAAAACAGGGACATTACAGTCCGCCCTCCCTGAAATTGCTTGTCCCCAAGCAATCTCCACTGCAAAGAAACTCTAGTCCTCGTGAGGCCCAAAAGAAGAACTGTGAAATATCCCACACATCTCTAACTGACTCCTCTAGCACCATCATAAACATAGTTGCACAAAATATTCTTGGATCCCAAACTCGAAATGGAAGTCTGCCATGCCTAATACCCTCTGACTTCCTCTGCGCTACTCTGATCTCAACTTCACCATGCCAGAAGTGGTGAAGCAATCCACTGGGACCCATCCAAAACACAATACCAATCCTATCGCCACCTGGATCCCAATATAAACGGTACTCGCATCCATCCATCAAAATGAAGTAAGGATATCGGGAAGCATCCACAACACAACATCTCTCAACAGTCCCTCTGAAACTCCCAGGGATGTGATTAACCAAACCATCATGTCCACTGCCACTACCACCTCCATGAAACCCCGAAGTAGCAAACTCTGTCAGGTACACACTAGCATGATGGAAATCCAACCTCTGATCCTGCAAGTAATCCCCTGCAAACAACTCAGTCGGGAACTTGCAGCCTCTAGTCTCACCTTCTGAAGATAGTAACTCTGAACACAAAAATGATTTGCTTCTCTTGACTGCGCAAAGAGAAACATCATGCACACAAGAGTTGTGCATCGAATAAGAATCATGTACAAGTGGATCAAAGACAAAACTGTAAGCACTCCTCACCGTGTACACACTGTAAAACTCCTCTGTGAGCCCTGTTTGAAACCCCATTGCATTGGAAAGATCCCAAACACTGTGATCATTGCCCAAAACCGATCTAGTATCAGGAGTATGATGAGTTTCCAACTCGAAGAGTGGATTATCATAGACTAATCCACCATCAAACTCGAATAATGGATTATTCACAAACTGCACAATCACTCCATGCTGATCCGAATCACCCATCTCAAAGTCCCTGGAACAATAAATTGACTCGTACTCCTGAATTGGCTCAACAAACTGATAAGCAACATCATGTGTGCTATCCACTTCCCACACAATATCATCAAAGGTACTGCTGCTATGTACCTCATAAGAAGGCTCGACTGGCAAGGTAGAAGCTTCCGATGTGATAGTATCTTCACCCACTTCCATATTTGTGGGCTGCAAACCAGAAACAAGCACTTCTGCTTCTTTCTTGATACCTTCATCAATAGGATGTTCTGCTTTTTCTTTCATTGTTCTTCTAATGTAATTGACCACCCCCCTTTTTCCAGGTTTCAAAACCAACACACAATTCAAGTAGCAGTCAAAAGAAACATCATTCCTGAACTCATCTGACATACTCTGATATTCTGCGCGGAATATGGAAGCATCATGTTCACATTCCCTTATGAACTGTTCGGAAAATCCACTGAATTCCATTGTAGCAACTCAAATTTCTATTTGTTCACCCAACAGGATGGCAGGGTCTTGGCTCTGATACCACTGTCAGAACCCTGGTGGTTCTCTGATTCAAACCCTAATTGATTTTTGAAGGTTTTTGCAAGTTTTCGATTTTTTGTGTTTTTGAGGAGTTTCAGGCAAAATACTAAAGCTGCGATTTTGCTCAATAAATGCTAATAAATTCAAATAAATTCCAAACTTCATGCAATGAGCTCAAATTTGTTCAGATAGTAAGGGCGCACCATTGTATTATTTTTTTAAGAGCTTTTACAACACAGAAATCTGAAATAAAAATGAATTACAATAAATTTCTTGAAGAACCTGATTTATTACAGCCGCCTTGGGAAGAGTGCAAATGTACGGCCAGCTCCAGATGTTCAGGATCCAAGCTTGAAAATAGAGGAATATCTTCTAAAACCCTAAGCGCCCCTTCTGCAAAAGACTGGAGACCAAAAGCCTGAGTGGATCTTCTGAAGGAAATAGTACGGCCCTTGCTGGTACGACCTGTACAGCAGCATTTACTGAAGTACGGCACCTTGGGATTTGTGCCAGAACACTGATGAATGATCTCTGCTTAAGTCGCCTTTATTATCTGATGAATAACTCTGTAAATCTCTGTCTGAATCTGTCAATAAGTTCAATCTGTAACTCCTGAATGAAGTCACCCAGATGCAAGCTTAAAC
>VDFB02153313.1:0-10719 GCA_007258455.2 Sequoia sempervirens | reverse complement strand
GGTGAAGAATACTAGAGTGGAGAGAAAGCATTCAACCTAGAATGGTGATAGAATAGGTAAGGGTAATAAAGATCCCATAGAAGACGATAGTATATAGGATGGTATTTGATGACCAAAAAAATAAAATATTTTTCTTTCTCTCAGAATATATTTAGTGTCCTATGACTCCTACCTAAGAAGATGTCTCTAGGAGAACCTTTCGGCCTAGACAAAGAAAGGACACCAAATCAAGGTGAAAATAGAACATCATAAAGATAACATATTGATAGACACCTTGATATATTTAATGACTAATCTTAAGAGATAAAGACCATAATGGAAGATGGGTGTTGTATTATGGTTGCAAAGATGGTGGTAAATTTCTATGAAGGAAAGTATTGCATGAAAGTCTTAATCTTTTAGAATGTCTAGGTTTGCAACTCTTTAAAATATTGAATCCAAGCATCTCTAGTTTTCTCATCAAAAGGTCCTATAGTTTAGTAGACTTGCATTCCTTCTAAAATTCTACACACACCAAACTTTACTTGAACTCCTCTTATTAGTACCCCACTCAAAAACGTATTTTCCTTAAAACTCTTGCTACTAGGGAGTTTAATATTTATGGTGAGGAAAATTTATAGCATAATATTTCCCACCTTACCAAAGTCTTCAAATTGAATGGATGTAAAATATAACACATATTCAAATAATTCAAGAAATCTAAATCTCACTTTCACTCATAACCTAGGAATATTGCAACTTTTATCCTCCTAATTGTCATTCTTCTCTACGTTGAAGGAATTCCCAAGAAGCTTCTAATATTATTATTTAAAAGGCCCTGAAAACAAGCTTCAAACACTTTTTGATTCTAATAAATAATATATCCTCTCATAAATACCTTAGACACCTTCTCAACGTAGATTCTATAAGATTTCCTACTCATGTAGTACCCCCTACATTGGTGAGATGGGTCTGTATTTTACCAGTAGGATCAAAGAGCATTTTGGAAATAAAATATGAATGGGTTCTAAATTCTACCCCTAAGAAATCATTTATCAAAGACCAAACACCATATTTTCTTAAAAGAAACTCAAATTTAGGTCAAATAAGTAAACAAATTCAAGAGGAAACTCAAAGATGCCATAGAAATAAGCAATCACCCTCTAATCTCAATCATCATCATGGATGGATTTTGAGTTTCTCTTGGAATCCCTTGCTAACCTACCTCAAAAAGCACTCTCCCTTCTTTATGACCTGTATTCATCTCCCATTCAAGCTTTTTCCCTTTCTCTTCCTATCATCTCTAAGACCCTATTATCACTCATTTTATCCATCTCTCACCTTTTATTCCTACTTTTGTTAGCTTGATAACCTCTACTCCTCTCATCTTTTTTTTGTCTTCTAAAATCCAAACCCCTGATATGCTTTACCTCTTTTTGTTCTCGTTTATTTTCCCTTATATTAGTTTTATGCATATGCACAAATACATTTATTCTAACATATACTAGTATCTATTTATATTGAACCAACTATACATTAAGGATAACTAAAAGAAACCCCCTTGAAAAAATATATAAAATCTTGACAAATCTTTCATTATTTTGGGGAAAAAAATTAATTGTATTGGAAAATATATCTATTTTGGAAAAAAATATTAATTTTATTGGCAATTTTTTAAAATCACTTTAAATTTATAGAAAATATTAGCTAGTTATACTTGTATTCAAAGAAATAAAAAAAATTCATTAATGAAATATTCTTATATTCAAATAAATATAATAGTTTTGTTGGAAAATTAAACTTGTATTCAAAAAATTAAATTTTTTTTTTGGTGATTTAATCTTGTATTCAAATGAATAGATTAAGTTTAATGGTGAATTATATAAATACTCAAAACTATAAAATGAATAATTTGGTGAATGTATTGGTAATTTTTTGAAAAATTGTTATGTGGTTGGTGAAAAATATCAAATGCTAAATGATAGTGATTAAGTTGCCTAGCGAATTTATAAATTTACATGCGTTTACATATACATTGTTAGATGATTGCAAGATCACCTAAGTATTGTAATATTTTGCCGACAGCCACACAAACCAAATCTTGCATCCAGAACAGACCATATTACGTCCACATTATTACAGTTTTGCTTCAGTTAGTCTTCAGGATATCTATTTCATCTGTAGTGAATTAAATGTTGAAGGAATGAGTAGTGATATAATTGATTTATGCATACTTCACAAACATGATGTTCTTCATATCTTTTATAACATATTTGATTTCTCTTTATTTAGTCTTATGGTAATTGCATTTCCTATGTCTCTCAAATTAATTAATGAGGGAGTGCTTATATTTAATAAAATATTTTCATTAAATTTGGTTATAAAACTATTTGTAAGAACTAAAAATGGGTAGTATACTTGTTTTGGATGTGAAAAGCCAAATGATGCATATGATAATTTGAATGAGCATGTAGTAGTGCATAATTTATAGTTTGTGCGAATGAAAATGTAGCAACATGAGTGATGTGTAGAGAGAATTGTGAGAGTGTTTGTGTGTACATGAAACTATGGACAATGTTGTAAGTTAATGAAAATAATTTAAATTTTATTTCACTAGATAATAAAATATTTTGGATGATTTTTTGGTGGATGTAGCCCATATTGTGTGAAAACGTTAAATCTTTGTCTTCTATGAATTTATTTTGCATAATTTTTTTTATCTACATTTATAATTGGTTATTTAATTTCTCCATCTAGTTGGTAAATCCAAACACTCTATTCTCTATCCACTATGATGTTTTGGAGTATTCTTGGTGGGTCATACTACCCAATTTTTTGGGAGAAAAGAAACAATAATACATATGATAAAGAAAATTTGGGTAGGGTATTGACTATTCTTTGCGTGTATATTGAGGAGGCTATTAGAATAATAATGGGTAGTGAATGGCTTCAAATCAACCCCAGGCTCTATTTTTTGAGATCACTTCTACTTTATTGCCCAATTGAATTGACATCTTGATGGATACAAAGTTGGCGAATATGCTAGAAATATATTATTTTTCACCTTTCAATTAACTCCCTTTCTTCCTTGTAGTTGGAACTTGAGTATTATAATTTTTAATTTGGGTTAGCCCCTATTGATGGAATCTTTTCAAAAATTGATATGGCTTCTTCTCTTGTCTTAGATAGTGTCTTGTTTGTTATGAGGAAGTCTGGTGTATGATATGTGATATATGAATCTATGCTTAGTATAGATTAATAGAGCATGGATTTGGGTGATACCCTCTTCACATCTACTTTTAATTTTTTTAATTCAATTCACCTCCTACTCAAACACCTAGTTGAGGGCCTCCATCATGATCCTTTTCCACCTATCTCCTTTGCTAATGCTAGGTTGAGTGGAAGTTGTGAGATATAGATTAAGTGTTAGTATTCCTAGCATGATTTATTTTATAATTGTAACATATGTGAAAGAATGATTTTTTTATGTGGAACTCTCTTACATTTCTAAGGTTTTGGACCTAAAAGGAGAGAGATACGAAAACCTTAATGCTTCACTCAAGAACAAACCCTTTATAATTATATGCAAAGGAAATTGAAATCTGTCAAAGAGGATTGTCCTAAAGGTTGAAAAATGATAAAGAGGTTCGCCACTAATGCAAAACTTGGAAAATGCAAGATGTTTTGAAAAATGATCACTATTAAGGAAAAATACCTAGAATGAAAAATAGCTTGTGAACAAAAAACTATGAGATTTAAAGGTGCACCTGAAACTAGAGAAAGATGAATGAGCCCGGGAATCCTAAAATTTCTACTTTTTAGGCCAACTAGGACTTAGACGCCAAGCTGGATGACTTAGTCCTACCTCGGGTGAATAATGTCGAAACAGGTTTTAGACAAATGGGTACTCAGATATGTAAAAATCTCTAAAAAATAGGTACAGTGGGACTCATTCACCACTAATCACTAATGAGTCCAATTTAACTTTTTTGAAAAATCAAAAGTGTAATTTGAAGATCTTGGTCTACTCTTTCTATTACTCCAGGTGTCTGGATTGGAAACCTTGATTATTGACACTATGAGTGACTTTTTGTGAATATTTTGACCTTGCTGATAGGGAGATGACTCCAACAAGTTTCTAACCTATTCTTCATTCATCTCCAAGCCTTCAGATCACCTAGATCTGCAATCACACAAAGAAAGAGAGGAAATGTTGATTGTTAGGGAATGGGAGTTTACCTTGGTCAAACCCCAATTACGTAATTAAACAAAAATGATGAAATAAGATGAAGCATGAACATGAAATAAGGAAATTAGAACCTTGACATGATGATAGATCTTGAGATGCTACAACAATTGATGAAGAATGTGCCCTTGAATTCCCTAGAATTGATCTTGAAGTGCTTTAACCCTTGAATGCTTGACTTGGCAACATGAAATGAATGCTGGATGGATCATGAATGAATAATGAATGGGTGAAATAATGATTTGGAAGCTTTTTTATATAGTAAATCCACTCAAATTCCCATTAGTTTGACCCCCAAGGCCGACTTTGAAGAAAATTAAACTTAAAAAATATTTTTTCTTGCTCAAACCCCAAAAATAGCTCAAATAGGACTCATTTACCCAAAGTGGCGAATGGGCCATAGGGGCTCTTTTGCTAGCTAGGATGTTGAGGAGTGAAGAAATCAGGTTTATATGTTGATTTTACGAGGTCTTTGATCTAAATATGCCTCAAGATGCACAATATGGGGTTATAGGGGCCTATTAATGATGATATAAAGGGTGATTAGGGATAGGGACACAAAGTTCAATGCAAAAGTATGATTAAATATACTCTACAACATTAAAATGACGTCCACATGACCCAGAAAGACACAAGATCCAATTTGAATGTGTAAAACACATTACAACCTAGGTTAAAAGCAAGTTTAATTTACAAGCCTTCTAGATTAATGTGAGAATGCAATGAAATACATTTTACAATATTGAATTAAGGGAAAATAGGTCCATTAGACTTAAATGCTTAATAAAATTCTAGAAAAGTGTGAAAGTCATTCACAACACTTTACAAGACCTTTACAAGACATCGATAAATGTATTTTTTTCAGTCTCCAATGGCCCACACCCTAATCTGGATGTGTAAAAAACCTCACAACACTAAATAAAGGCATCATTAAGTCCAATTTATCATTAATTATTCCCATATAAAGTGTGAAAATGTCCAGAGATCCATTTTTCTATGCTACATTAAGCCCCCACTTTAGTGAGATGATAAAGTTGTTTCAAACTCACACTAAAGTAGATATTCAAGAGGGTTCCAATTATACTAGTGTGGATGACAAAGGATGGAAAAGATAAAAGGAGGTTGTGCAAGCCCCTAAGATCCAAGATCCTATGTCAAAGCAACATAGACACAAAGGGACACACACAAGGTGTATAATTTGCATAAAAACAAGATATGCGATCATATAATGATAATAACTAGAAGGGAGAGAAGAACAACAATAAGCAAAAATAAAAAGGTGGATCAAGCTTCAACCATTTGTCCAACATGATGTGGATAAGATCTAGGCTGTTTGTTGAAAAAATGCATACTCACTCTAAGGCAATGAAACTCCTAGTTGTTTACTGAGTGAGAAGTCCTAGAAGGTGAGAAACATATACTCATGGTTGGTATGTACTCACACACATGCAAGTGGCTATGGGGAAAGTCATGCCTCAAATTGGAATTCTCGCTCAACCATACCAAAGTTATACCTCCTGATAACTTTAATAAGGAGCCACACAAACATGGTTTTTGAGCTCCATGAGGCAAGCAAGAATTTTTATTCTTGAAACTCATAGACATTGTAAATGCAAGATAGTGCAAGGAGTGTTCAAAGGGATTTTTCTTAGTTCATGCAAGGTCTCATCTTAGGGAAAATTGTGCTTAACATCTCCAAGAGAGGATAAATGCAAGGTCTCATCTTAGGGAACATTATGTTTAATGTTTCTAAGAGAAGACAAGTCAAAGGAATATTGTTCTCTTGGAGTAAATCAAGCCCAATTACACCACCAAGAAAAGGACACATTATAAGAAGAAAGAAAATAACACAATGAAATATGAGGCCAATGCATGCCCCAACTTTAAAGAGGCTGTTGACACCATTACTATGAGCAATTGCTTTAAAGTAGAAGTGTATATGAGAGCTTGTTCAGAAGCCCTCGATGACAAGTCATATGTTCCTATAAGCTACGCCATGGAAAAAGTAGTATGTCACATGCCGTAACTTTAAAGCATGTCATCCACATCCCAAGCTTGTTTTTAGATGTTCATGAAAGGCAGTCAACTAGATGAAAGAGACAACAAAAAGTGACATATGAGGACAAGGCTACCTAACCCCTTGCCCCCACTTAGTGCAGGACAAGGGTGAGCCAAAATAATTGATAAGAAACATGCTAGAGTGAAAATCAATATCGATTAGAGGAATGAGGTGCCCCCACATAAGGAAGAACACCAAAATCCTTAAGATGTTAGATTTTACTACTCAAAGCATTACATTCATTAGTAGAGTGACTATGAACTCTATGATATGTGCAAAATGAATTCTTGTAATAATTTTTTTTTCAAGTTCTTGGAGGGAGAGATATCAAGTGATCTTAGAGGAGTCTTGACAAGATACCCTCTTGATCATCAATGAGAAGGTGTTCTCTGTAGTTTGCAACAAAGGTGGCCATACTTACACAAGATTGTTTAGGATTAAAATATTTCTTTTTATCTCCTCCTTTTACAAAAGGGTATGAAATCTAACAAATTCAAATCATTAGTAGTTTTTGTGAGATGACGATGACATTAAGAAAATATTTCTACTCTTTCCATAGAATTAATTAAAATAGTGTTGATGTTATGAAGGCTTGTTTATTTCTATTAAAGGAAAAATAACCAAGACCATGAGCTGTTTCTCATGCAGGTATTCTATAGGATTGCAGATACATTGTCTCTAGCACCACATCCTTTTCCACTGTAGCAAATTTGTTCCCCATAAGTTCATAACCTTTTCCATAAATATTTTCATTTCTTTGATCCTGTGGTTGTTGATATATAATCTGCATCAAAATTTGTTGTATAATTTGCTTCTTTTTGTTTAGTGATTGAGGTGGATACTTTGGAAGGGTCATCCAAATTTTTTGTTGGCATGTTTTTGTTTCCCTTTTTAGAGTCTTTTTTTATGATCATGTATTCTCCCATGAATGTATGTTTGAAATATAAGGAACCCCAATCATATTCTAATAGCTTCGTGACATGTTCAATATGTTGTTCTTTTTCTTTTTGTTGGATGGGTTCTACTTCTATAGTTGGTGTTAATGTTTTCAAGGGATTTTACTTGCTTCTCTAAATGTTTAAACAACTGTCAAGGTTAGGGTTAGCTTTGACTATGTACACTTTATTTTTGTAGACATACTTCATTACACGATGAAGAGTAGAAGGCACCCCATTCATTGCATGAATCCACGGTCTGCCTAAAAGGAGTTTATATGAAAGAGAGTTAGGAATAACATGGATCAATTTTTCCAATGTGTCCTTTCTAACTATAATAGGAAAACTAATCACACCAAGTGGTTGTTTTCCTACATTGTAAAATCCCTTGGTAGATAAAGAATCTAGTTGAATATTTGATTTATCCAATCTAAGCTTGTCAAGAAAGTTTATGCTACACACATTAAGAGTGAATCCATTTTAAAAAAGGGTTTGCTTTATCCCTATTCTTTAACATTGAGATATTATTATGAAATATTCATTTTGTTTTTGTACTTCTAAAGGAGGGAGCTCACTTTGGTGGACAACAATGTCAACATTTATTCCTTGAATCATGGTTGTTATGTCATTCAGCTGCACATTGGAAGGGATAGGAACTTGGTGTAAGGTTGTTTGACTCATGTTGTGGTAGTGAGGTGAGGCTTGAATAAGGTCCCATAATGATATCTTAGTAGGAGTTTTCTTAAGTTGTTCAACCAGATCATACTCCTTTCCACCTTGTGCAGGAAAATGAGGAGCACTAGGTAGTATGGGATTAGGAAAAGGTAAGGGTGTCAGGGTTGGTTGTTTTGGTTTCAAACTTTTTCTAGTGTTATATATTTATGAGCAATGATATTATGACATGACTGTTGTGACACATTATTCTTAGATGGGTAGAGGATGAATTCAATTTTGTTTTGAGTTTGAGTTTTGTGTGATGGTGGGTAAAGGATGAGTTGAGGTTGAGTAATATTAACATCCCTTAGTGAGTGAGAGTCTAATGTTTCCTATTCATCCTCTTCTAAGGATACACTATCATTATTTTCAATGCTATCCTTGTCTTGCATCATGATATACTCCCTAGGAGGAGGGTTTTTAGAAGGAATACAAATGAAATGTTTTTGATAGTCAAAGGTTGGTTCTTCTAAAATGACTTCATTTTAAGTAGAGGAATACAAAATGGTTAAATTTTCTTGCTTAATAAGAGTTTCTCTAGGTGAAGGGGGAAAACTAAGATTCTCATGACCTTCATTGATTGTATTTTCTAACATTAAAGTATCTTCTTCACAACTATGAGATATACTAGGAGAAGGACAAATGTTATTGTCATGATTACCTATGGTTATGTTGTCTTGTTGATTAATGTCTTGTTCACTAAGAGAGGTAAGAGGAGAGAAACAACTAGGATTCTCAAAAATTTCATTGATTTGTTCTTCTACCAAAATATCTTCATCACCAATAGGAGAGATATTAGGAGAAGAAAAATATTGATTGTTAGGAATGTCCAAGGTTTTATTCTCTTTCACTAAAAAACTCTCATAGGGAGGGGATAGGAAAATTTTCCTACCATGTCTAGATATGTAAGACACAAAAATTGTTTGAACAAAAATGAAAAGAACTTGTAACCATTTCATGCAATGTTATAGTAATGTAAACAATGTATATCCAAAAATTCAAAACACTTTTATCCAATATATGGAAATCTTGAAGAACGCAAACAATGTATATCCCAGAATGAAAATAACTTTTATCAAACTTACACAAAGTTTTATGAATAGAAACATTGTGTATGCAAAAGTGAAAAGTACTTGTACCCATGTGATGCAAAATTTTATAAATGTGAGTATTTTTAGATCTAATGATGTTTGTAATTGAAATGACTTCAAAAATGACTACCCTAAATTTAATTTTTTGACCTAGATGTTGTGGACACGAAAATTGTACTCCTTTGCAAAAAGTACAATCTATGACCTAATTTAGTACTCTTTTAGACACCCTTGCATCAATCACCCCTTAAAAACTACATTTATAGGCCCCTAATGCTCATTAATATGGACTTTAAGGCTTATTCCACTCACAAATCATACAAATCCTGACAAGTAATATTCAAACAACTCAACTTTCATGAAACCCACCTCAAAAATCCCTAATGGGACTAAGTCACCCATTGTGGCGACTTAGTCCCTTTTGAAGTATTTTCCACTTTTCAATAGGAAAATCACTAACTTAACTCAAAATCCCAATGGAGGTTGTCCTATGAAGTTAAAATACTGAATAATTCGGTATTAATGCCTATAAATACATATTTTTAGGTCATTTTCATAACATTAATTCATTTTCATCAAGCAAATTCAAAAGTCAAGAGCCAAATATCTTTCATGAGAAGATTCGTTAGCTATCTAAGCAAAGTTGAAACTTTAGGGTAGCAAGCTATGGTTTTTTCAAGTCTTCAAGCTCACTTTTTCTTCAAGATCTTACATTGCAAAGGGATGATCATGGATGCCTATAGAGAATCATGGAGAAATCGAGGTTGAGGAGATGCAACTAGTCATCAAATCAAGCCAAAAAACTTGTTTTCAAAGTGATTCTATCTTCCATTTTCTCTCTATCTTCAGCCTAAGGAAGGTTTGCATGTCATTTAGATTCATTTCTAATGTGATTTAAGGTCTCTTAGAATGATTCTTACATTGTTATAAATCCATTTATGCATCTTATTCTTGCACATTAGAATAGGGTTGCATCTTATTTTTAGACTTCCTAGTCTTAGACATAATTAGGGCTAGGGTTTTATGCATATTTTATCTCTTTCAAGGTTTAAATACCAAATAGGGGTTTGGCCTAGGAAAAAACCCCATTAGAAATCAAAATATATTATGTTTTGTAGGTAATTTTATAGATTTGGATCTGGGTCTTTGTTAGAAAACAGAGTGTAGACTATGGGCTTCCATTTCCACTTTCGAATTTGTAGAAAATACAAAGTGGACTAAGTATCAAACAATGACAAATTAGTCCCAATGGACTAGTTTTTTCAGAGATTTTTATAGTTTCAAATACCCATCTAGTAGAAACAACTTTCTAGTTAGTTTCCCTGATCTAGGACTAAGTCGCCGAATTGGCGTAAATTTCCCAATAGGGTCAAAAATAAAATTTTCCTGAATTTCTAAGACATTTTTGATCTCCTTCTTTTCCTTCATCAGTTTCCAAGTGCACAATTTTAGTTTAACATCTTTATTTGGTTCTTTATTGCATTCTTTTCATCTTTCTGCATATCACACTTTGTTTTCTAGCACTTTGCATTTCTTAGGTTTTACATTAATAAATCATTTCTTTTATCATTTTCTTGCATTTAGACATTGTATCTAGGCATATTGTATCCATTTTACATTAATATTTGAATGTTTACATTGCATTTTGGCCCATCTTTCCCTTTTTAGGTGAAAAACCCTAGAAGGGCTAGAAAG